>WPDH01000088.1:0-229613 GCA_019137255.1 Corinectria fuckeliana | reverse complement strand
TAGAAATAGAAGCATAGATTCTCAGCCAATCTGTACTACGTCGGATAGTAGACGAGACAGAGGGTAAATGGAAGCGGGGGAGAAAAGAGAGAGAGGGAGAGAGAAAGAGGTACTATGTAACAAGAAAGAGCGGCGGAGGGGGCCCCGAATTGAGGGAGAGCTGTCGCAGATCGCAGCGATGGCCGGATCCGTCGGTGGGTTGGGGTGGGTGAAGTGGGTGAAGTGGGTGAAGGAGGTACTGTAATAGCAGCAGCAAGATGGAAGCAATGACGATGTTGTACGAAGCAAGGTACGTAGGCCTTCCGTTTCCAAATCCAGGTTCCCAGCCAACGAGGAATTGGAGTGTGGATGAGGGAGGAGGATGTGTTAACTATGCCATGGGTCTGGTCTGTCTCGCCCTCGAAGCCGCGGTGGCGGGGGTGTGTCAGTTCAGTGGTGGTGAGCTCCGGGGCAGTTCAAGTGCCCGAGGAGCTGGAGGTAGGTACTCGGTGGAGGATTGCGGAGGCCTTTTGTGGAACTCTTAGGGAAGCTCAGATCACTAGGAGGCTTGGGGCCAGAGAGCCAGCCTACTTGCCTACCTACTAATAACGCAAGGTAAAAGGCAAAAGGAAGCCAGCGTTGGCTGGGCCCAGGTAGAGAGAGAGGAAGAGAGAGGGGGTAATTACAGGGCCGGTTTGGTTGGTGGCTTTTTTGTGCCTACTAATACTAATACTACTACTACTACTACTACTACTGTATGTGTGGGTGCTGTTCCAGGTCGAGTGCTTCCTTAATAAGAGAGCTTGTGCTCGATGGATACCTCTAGGTAGTACTCTCAATTACTTCTTACTGTGACTGTGAGCAAACAAAGCGTCCTCCAAGCGTGGCGCGCATTCCACAACAACAACAATTGGATCGATCCGAGACCGCCGCGACTTCGAAACGCTGCGACAATGACTCTCTTGGTGGCTAGAAGCGGAGGAACCCTTCGCAGCCACAAGGCTTAAATGCGCGCGCGAAATCCATACCGAGGATTTGTACCGAGTAGTCTAAACTTGCTTAAGGTAACTTATTATAGCCTCCCCAGGCAAGCTTTCTGGCGGCCCCTCTTTTCGACGCCCGGATTTCTTAGCAGCGGCCATTCACACAACACACACAGCTCCGCAGAACTGGGTCCGATGGATGACGATGCTGCGGGACACACTTCTCTTCTCTTCTCCTCTCTTCAACTTTTCAATTCTGACATCGTCGTTGCGCTGGACGATGAATATTACAGAGTACTGGTGAGGGCAAGGCACTTGCTATACGGTCTGGAATGGAAGGGGGGCTTGTTTGCTATGCTACTCATCTCCTCCATCTCATCAATGTCCTTTGGAAGCCGAGCTGTTGAAGGATAGCCAGGGTCATCATCACCTATGGTCGGCGGAGCATAATACCAATTCAACGACCGCCTCGGTCATCAACTCCACTGTCTACGTAGTCAGCAACAACTGTTCTCAGGTGCCGTTCGCAGCAGTCAAGTAGTCGCATCTCGGATGGCTCTCATCAGTAGGTTCCCGCATCGCTGGGTCCGGTCCATTCGATCGAACTGGTGGCCCTGACGCCTCGGGATTAGTGCCCTTGTCCAAGAACTCATGCATTCAAAATGCTGTGTGGTAGTACCTACAGGTACGTAAGCCGATGAACCCCGGCCTAGATGTCCGCCTATCCTGTATTCGTAGTTACTCATCCCTCCAAGGTTTGCAAGAATCAAGAGTTGTGCTATTCGGGCTGCATATCACATTCTACATGCTTATTTGGGGTTTCACTCTTTTCTTCTCTCTAGGATAGTATCGCTATTATTAATGATAGAGCAGTTAGGCCACTAGGGCATCAGTGCATCAGGACATCAAGACGTTACAGCGTTATGGAGTTTGGGCGTCAGGGAGTCAGGGCATTAAATAAAGCATTAGGGAATCAGGACTGCGATAAAGCGAATGGCGTACCTAGTAGGTCTAAGGTGTGTGAGTTTACAGCCCGGATAGATATATATAGCCTTAAAAGCACAACTCAGAATCAGTTACTCAATTCTCCAAGGTTGCGCCCCAGCAAAGTCAATGGCAGACCCTCGAATCACATCGGCACCTTACTTCACACAACCCAGTTCACGGGGACGACGAATCTATAAATCTAGATAGCTTAGGCCGTCACCAGACATACTGGGAAGCAACCCAACGCATTTGCCATGGACTCGGCGTACGCTCCAAGCCGAATACTAAATGTTTTTGACATATATTGCTAAGGAACCAATTTCTCGTCCACTTACTTACAAACAAAACACCATTCTCATCCAGCCATGACTCAGGTAAGGAAACAACGACCCTGTCTAGGGATGTACTTTTTTTCTTCTTTCGCTCGTCACGAAACCACCCTCCGACTTACAAACTCCCTCTCTCTCCCCTTCGCTTAGTCTGTGTACAAAGGGAAATCAATGATAGCCTCTGTTTCGTGAGTGTCTTCCGCGTGCACTGTCCGGCCGTCAGAGTCGCTGACAATTAGAATCGGTGCGACTTGCTCTTCGCCCGCCAGGCAGTGAAGCCGACGTACGCGCCGCCCACGGCTAGGACGAAGAGGATGATCTTGGTGAAGAACCAGGTCCAGCTGCCGCCAGAGTTGTTCTTCTTGTTCTTCTTGGCGTTCTTGCCCCGCGACTTGCTTCCGGCCTGGCCAGCCTTGTTGCCGGGCTGGATGTACAGGTTCTTGGCCGTCACGGAGATAATGTCGTGGTTGTCGCTGAGCTCGCCCGTCTCGGCGGTAAAGCCGACGTAGGCAATGTTGGGGATCGCGGGGGGCTCCTCCGACTCGAAGCACAGCATCCAGTCGTCCTCGTTCTTGTACTGGAGCTCCAGCTTGAGCTGCTTGTCCTGGAAATACGTCAAGCGCAGCTTGGTCGGGATGCTCGAGTGTCGGATGCCGCGAGCCGAGCAACCAGCCAGCTCCGTGCTCTTGCCGTCGTGGGCCTTGTCGTACGAGGTTTGGCCGTCTCCGTACATGGCGCTGACGTAGGGGAAGACCACGCCGGGGCGGTTGTTCTTGTACGTGTCGATGAAGATGCCCAGGCCCTCGAACTTGTCGGGGCCGCCAAAGACGGCGCCCGCCTGCGCGCGCTGGCGGGTGATCCACATGGCCAGGCCATCGCCGTAGAGCTGGTTCTTGCCGGAGATCTTGAACTCAACCTCCACCTGCCAGTTGGTCGCCGTCAGGGGTACTCGCGAGTACATCCACCCCGATTGCGACGGACGGTCCGAGGTCAGTCGAATGTACCTAGGGAATCGGTCAACCAATTGTATCCCCCACGGGTCGGGAGAGATGTAGCATACGAGTCGGTTCGAACAATGGTGTCGCCGCCAAAGTCGTACCATCGACTTTGCATGTCCGAGTCGAGGTAGGGCTGTCCCAGGATCGTGTTAGCCAAGCTGTTCTCTAGTTTCGTAGTCGCGTGCGTCGCAACGAACCTGCTGCAGGGAGTGCGTCCTCAGCTAGAAATCCAAAGTGTCAGCCAAAGTGCCCCTTGTGTAGACCTTCCCAAGCCAGCAGCAAGCATACCGTTATGCTCTTAACATTGCCATCGTCAGGGCTCAAGGCGCTCGCGGTCCAGGCGAACGCGCCCAGGAGCACGGCCGACAGCGAAGGCAGCCGCATGATGGGTCAAGTTCCGTCGCTTCAAGCTCTTGCGCACACAAAGGGGAGGCCCAATCAGGATCTCGGTTTCGGTCTCGGCTCGGTCGTCAGGTCGAGGTGCACGCCTTCTCGTGAGCGTGACCGTTGGTTCGCGAGTTGGTTGTTGGAGGCAGACGTCGCTGGGACGTTGTGGGTAGGGGATAACTTGGGAGCAGCTAGCACAAGTGTCCTCTTCACGGTCGGTGGCCGACATCCGTTTAAGGTGTGCTCTCCACAATAGGGAAGCTGGCGGCTCCATGGCCCCCTGTCTTTAAGCCCTGGCGCCAGGTCCCTTTCCAGGGGGCTGCACGCTTAGCTCACCTGCGAGACTGCGTCTCTTCTCCTCGGCCGAGCTGCCTCAGGCGCCACGTAAAACACTGGAACCCTCATTTCTGGATTGAAGACATGTTCAATTAAAATTTACGAAGTATTACCAACCCATTGTTACGTGTCTCATTTGCGACCTGTTTTAGTACCCAGCATACTGATGTGCTACTACTATATCAACAGCCCTAGGGCACGGCTACCTACCTGGGTTACGTTACAGCTCGTAGACAAGCTTAGTAGCCGAAATCTTTCCATCACGATGCTCCTGAAATCCGACTGCAACACCATCGAGTCCACCAGGGATAATCTTCACAGCGTTCGGCTTGAATTTCCCTTCCTCAATCAGGCTGGGGAGTTTCTCGCAAAGCTCGCTTGCCAATTTGTGATCGCCTTCATTAGCCTACGACAGTGTCAGCCTCGACTCAAGTCTAAAACATCCCGATCTCCCCCTCCATAGGAAGAAACTGTAGAAACTCACAGGCCAAAAGGAATCCCGAAGGCGGTGGTCCTTAAAAAATGCAGTCCAAACTAGCACATGGGTGATCTTGGTCTTCTCAGCTGCATTCTCGGTGTGAGCCTCGTCTGGCCTGACGGTGCATAGGATACCCCCACGCTCATGAATGGCCTGGGACCCAAGAACAGACGACGTCTTGTTGCCGATCGTGTCGAAAACGTACCCCACGCCAGGTGCTGCCTCTTTGATCGACTGGACAACGTTTGTGTCGCGGTAGTCGAAGGCATGGCTCGCTCTTAGCGATCGGACCAGCTCGAAATGCCGAGGACTGCAGGTTGTGACGACCTTGAATCCATGCAACGCTGCAATTTGGATGGCATATTGCCCGACACTAGCTGTGGTGATGTTGGAACTTTGACTATTGGAAGGACGGCCACTCTAACTTACAACTTCCGCCCCAAATAAGAATCGTCGTGTCCGACCCTGTATTCGGATCAATGTTCAAGCTGCTCTTGGAGAAAAGTGCTAGCCATGAAGTCAGAGCCGCGAGAGGAATTGTCGCTGCTTGTCTGAGTGAAATGGTTTCTGGCACTTTGAAGCAAATGCGCTCGTCCGCAATGGTATACTCGCTGTACGCTCCAAGCCCCTTGATTTCGCCTGCTTCAATTAGTCAAACGAGACTGAGAGAACATCGAACTAGTTTTCCCAGCATACCTCCCCAGATGAGTCCGGCAATGGTATCGCCTTTGGAGACGCGGGTGACATCTGAGCCCACAGCTTCAACGGTCCCCGCAAAATCACAGCCGAGAACAGCTCCGTCACCGAATCGATTGGCGTCAAAGGCTAGGACTGGCTGGTCTGTTAGATGGCCCGAGAAAGGAGACCTTCAATCAAAACTTGGACTTGCCGTCGGTGGGATTCTGCGCCGCCGTCGATACCTTGACCAAGACCTGGTTTGAAGCAAGCGCTGGTACGGGAACCGCCTTTTGCACAAGGGCGGGTGATTCTCCCTCACGAACTTCTACCACCAAAGCAGTCATGTTGTCTTGACCCATTGCGAGGATGGGAGAGTGTAGCAATCGAAATGAATATGTTTAGAGTAAAAGACAAACAGTGACACGGTCTCTGGGTTGTCCCTTATAGTATACGTAAAGTTAAAAGGTAGGGAAGCAGCAAGCACGCGAGTAGACTTACACGGGCAAGACCATCATGCACCCTACCTGAACCTCTAAGATGCATTACTAAACCTATGCGGGGCTAGGCTTAGCAATCAAACATCGGCAGTGTAAGCGTAAGCTCCGTTTGCCTCTTGTATTTGGTACATGTTAGTTATTGGGTTTGCAGTTGTTTGTGAATATTCACCTACTCCACAGGGCTAGTTCTCGATTCAAGCTGTTGGTTGATTGGGAATATTTTGAGTTAATACCTCCAAAGCTCCGGTTTTTAACAGCCATTAAGCCTCGGACGAGCCTGATGAAATGCCTACGTAGGAAAAGACCCCGATTGTCATCTGCGCAGAGACGAATTGCTAGAAGCCTATCTAACTAATTAGATAGTCTATGTTTCGTTCGAGGACTGCTTGTAATGGGAAGCTCGCTACCTACCCTGTTGGACTGACAAGCAAGGAAAATGTCGAGATGCGGGGACCTACTTCACATTAAGCGCTTAGTCACAGCATGGATATGCCGGATTATTCGTTCCACCGCACCACCGCTCTCTAGTCTAGCTTTCAAGGTTTCATTTTCCTAGCAGTTAGTACGCCGTCGTCCAAACGTCACAAGCACCGACACGGCAAAAATGGATTCCACCGCCGTCAAGCAGGCTGTGATGAAGCAGGTCCTGGCCGAGGCCAACATGGCCAACGCTCGAGTCCTCATCGAGGTACGGAAATTCCAACCAATTGAGCTTCCCACCAAGACAGACACCCTCCAGAACCGCAGCAAAGCTCCAATGCCCCAGACAGCAATAACTAATCGCTTTTTTTTTTGTGATTCGACAGAAACTCCAGGAGAACTGCTTCGACAAGTGCGTACCCAAGCCCGGATCCTCCCTCTCGAGCGGCGAGCAGTCATGCATGACGTCGTGCATGGAGAAGTACATGGCCGCCTGGAACCAGGTCAACGCCGCCTACATCGCCCGGTTACGACAGGAACAGGCCAACGGCCACTAAAGCTTGGGAAATCACAACGCTGCAACCCGCAATGGGCCTATATGATGACGACGACTTGCTATACAGAGCGGAGCGCAAGGATTGTAACATATTGTGACTGTACGTCGGGGTGCGATGATGGGCGGGTTTTTGGGGGTCCTACGAGGGCGCCGGGTATATATCAGAGGGAACAAAACCAATGTACGAGTGGTCGGAACCCGAGATGGCAGGGTGAATAGACAAATGGACACGGACGATTGGCGGGGGATAATGTCTAAGCGGCCAGAACCACAACATAAAATCTTCTTTCTTGGGTATCTAGCTGCCTTGCGCGGCCGCCTTTTTTTTCTCCTCCTCGGCCGCCCGTTTCCTCGCGAGGTAGCGCTCCTTGGCGCTCGAGATATCGCCCTCCGTTTTGCGGCTCTTGGAGACGCGCTCGACCTCTTGGCGCTGGGCTTCCTCTTCCTCTCTCGATCGCTTCAGCGATTGTTCCAGCTGCTCCTCAAGCATACGCGATTGTCGCTCTCGCATGGCCTGCTTCCTGCCGACTTGTTGCCCAGGAGCGTCTTTTCGGACTCCTGGCGCAGGCCGGTCGGCTTCGCGTTGTACTGATTCCTTCTTTTTCGCGCCGACGTTGAGGCCGCCCCTGAGGAGCTGTCGCTTGTCGACAACCTGGCCGTCCTCGTTGAGCGCGACCGAGGCCCCTTTCTCGTTCAGTTCCCTGGCAACGTCGGCCTCTGCCTTCTCTTTAGGTTGCTCATCCTCCCTGTCGTTCTCCTGTGGGCTGTTCTTGGCCTTTTCCTCCGCAGCCTTGAGGACATGGGCGTGCCGTTGTTCATCCTTGTCTAGAAGCTTCCTGTAGAATGCGGACATGCCGCCGCCCTTGTTCTTTTTTGCTTCCTCTTCTTCCCTCCGCCTCTCCTCCTCCTCTATCCGCTTGTTCTCCTCTTGCTGTTTGCGATATGCCTCGGTGACGAACTTTTCCTTTCCTTCATACTCCTCACCCTCGGCCTCTCGCTCCCGGGCAATCTTCTTCTCTTCCGCGATGAGCGCATCGCGCTTGCGCACCTCTGCTGCTTGCATCAGACTGCGCATATACTTCGGCCGCCGTTCCTCATCCTCCTTGGTGATTTGCTTCTGGGGCTTGAAGGAGTCGTAGACCGAGTCGTACTCGTAAACGCTGGCGTCCACCTGGAGGGCGGCTTCGGCATTCCGGCGCGATGTGAGGGAGCCGGAGAGGTCACCAAACATGGCGTTTGTCCGCGCCTTGGCCTTGGCCTTGAGCTTTGGAGGTTGGGTTGATAGGCCGTTCTTGGTTTTGGTGGTTGTCGTGCTGGTGGACTTGGAGGCTGAGGGTGCGCCAGATTCGTCAAACTCGCCAATGTTCTCCGCCTTTCCTTCTCTATTTGCGGCATCGTTATCCGAGTCGTCGTCATCGTCGTCGCCGCCAAACAGGAGCCTTCGTTTGGGTGGTGCAGGCTTCGACGCGCTGGGCTTTTTGGTCAAGTTCAGCCCGAAGGCCAACGGTTTGCTCATGACGGGCGTCTGTTGTAGCTGGCAGAGAGAGCTCTCGTGTTTGGGGGCGACAAGGGCGGAGAAAGAGAAGATCGAGCGTCGAGATGCAGTATGTGGTATGCGGTATGCCACTTGCGTGGTGTTGTGGGATCGAAGTTGAAAGTTCAAGATTTGACCATATGAATGCGACAGGCCGAGTTGGCGCTTGGCAAGCACCTCACCTTACAAAGTACCTACAGGGGTGGTAGGTAGTATCTACCTGGTTATTCAAGTTCGTACTTATTAGAAAACAGGACCTTGGTTCCGCCGTACCAAGCTGAACGGTATCTAATCACATTCTCTATTTTCATCAATTTCCTCTTGAATGAACAAATCCATCTAGATTATTCTACATGTTTTTTCAAAACCCAAATCTACAAACAGTCACTCACTCATCGCATCACGAGCCCGGATCGATCAGTGGCGTCCCTCCATCCCTCGCCGCTAGCATCGCCATCATATGACGTGATTGGATATACGCACCGCCTGTCTGCAGCACACTTCAAACGCCGCCGTGCATCGCATCTTCAACAATACCAAAGTTCGCGTACCTAGATAAATCTTACGTCGCCGAATTCTGCAAAACATCCCCCTTTACCTTACCTGCTGCCTGCTATTTATATACAAGGCACCATGGACTCGTGCTGCACCTGTGCGACAATACTCTCGTCCACTCCGCCCTACTCCAAAGAAGCAGAGGCCCTGCCCCAAGACCGCCGCCTTGAATGCTGCGCTAGGATAATATGTGGCAAATGCATCCATGTTCGTTGTTGCTTGTCCCTGTCTGCCGGTGAACCCTCCTTCTAATGCCGCTCGTAGGAGAACAGGCGCTTTGCGGATTACTGTCCGTATTGCCAGATATCGTCCACCCCGTCCTCCCTCCCACAGCGCCTGAGAGATCCGCCGACTTACACCTCGATGCCATCGTCGAGCTCTCGGACCACGGAACTGTCGGACTTGCCCCCACCGTACACGCCGACCTCTAAGACGACAGGGACGCAAGCGACTGCAGATGACGACGAGAAGGCTGCCCTCCAAGCCCAAGACCGGAAGACCGTGGCTCAAGACACCCTCCATTTTCTCGATCACAATCACGACAGCGTCACATCCTTATCACTCCGCTATGGTGTCCCGGCCGCCGTTCTGCGACAAGCCAACAACGTAACCAGCGACCATCTCCTCATCGGGAGACGGACCGTCCTGATCCCTGGCGAATATCACAGAGGCGGCGTGAGCCTCTCTCCACGACCTATCGAGGGCGAGGACGAGGAGCTGAGGAAAGGCAAAATCCGCCGCTTCATGACGTCTTGCAAGGTCTCCGACTATGATATTGCTGTGCTGTACCTCGAGCAGTCCGGTTACGATATGGGGGCTGCCGTGGAATCATACATGGACGACGAGCTGTGGGAAACAGAAAACCCTCCCGATATCCGAGGGAAAGGGCGAAAAGGGAGCAAAGGACACAAGAACCGGGGCCCCTTCTGGAGAGGATTATGAGGCTTCAAGTCTCACGACAGGACGCTTTGAGATGTATATTAGATTTTCATGCTTCATATAATCGTGTGGGCTGTACACACACATCCATTCGCTGAATGCTTTGCTCAACCCAAGGACTGCTTCGCCCCGATAGATACATCTAACGCCACTAACCGCCCGACCAAACAAGGCTTTTGTACAGTAGTTCGAACCACGCACCACAAAAGAGATCGGCCATCTCTCATTAAAATGCGGACCGCGTGCGGATGTCCTAGAAAGAGGGTCAGTGACAAGATACAAGAGAAAACGGTACGTGACACTCACAGAAATCTTCCTCTCGATCTCACGGACCGAGCGATCCAGCTCCCCCGCGATCATCTGCTTCTTGTCATTGGGAAGCAAATGATACCTCTCGCAGAGGTCACCGTCGATGACGCCTTTCACAGGTGCGTAATAACTACGGTACATTAGGTGGTCGCGACCTGCTAGCGGGGAATCCTCGGTCCTCAGGTGTTGCTCGAGACTTTGGAAGAAGTCGGCATCCTCACGACTGACGAACGGGATGAACACTCCAATAGTGCCCATAATACCACTCCACAGCAGAACATCCTGGCCTCCAACCACGAGACTAGTCTTGGATATAGACGTGGGGATATCCTGGGCATAGAAATGACACATGAGGCTCACCCTATGGGGAGTTCCATGAAGGTAGTCCCGCCCATTGAGGAGGTGCAAGCCCGCTTGTTCCTCGTCTGCCTCTTCACTGGCCTTTTCGGGACACCGGACGAGGAACACATTGCCGAACTTGTCACCACCGGCAACTGATTCGTAATCGACCATAGTTGTACACGTGGTCCACCTCGCGATCGTATCATCGGCAAAGGGGATGAGTTTGTTGGTGGCTGCCTTGTATGCAACATAGGTAATTCCTTGCTGGACGTCACCTACGACGATGCGGCTGCCCTGCGTGTTCAGAGACACAATCTGCTGGGCTGCTACCTCGGCTTGTGCCTTGCGCAGCATTTGTCTCATACCGAGATCGTATACTCGCAAGGTTTTGCCGACGGCGGCAAGCAGCTTGCCCTGGAAAGGCAGCAGTGCTAGGGGAGGCTCCTCAACCTTGGTCTTGTGGATAAACTCGAGTTCTCTGCCATTGTCTTGGAAGCGGTAAATATGCAGGTAGCCCTCCGAGAAACTTCGGGGGTTGACAACCATGTCCTTGCCAGTACCGACAACGAGGAAATTTTCATTATCTTGGCTGGTGAAAGAGACAATTGCCGCGCTTACAGCAGCCTCGTTGTTGTCGAGATCAATTGTTTGCACGATCTGGGGTTCTTCTGAGACAGGGTCGATGACGTTGATGCAAGATGCCCAACGGCGTGTACCCCGGGGGTGACCGAAGTCCTCGGGAGAAAGCACGGCAGAATCCCCGTTCACCACAGCCGGGTCAGCGAGCAGTTGTGCGCGGAGTTCAGGAGGGAGAGTGTGATTATCGGATTCGACTGTGTAGAAAAGGGGTTGGTCAGGATGCTTCACGAGCTTCTTGGGCGTGTAAGTCAATGGGATTGACTTCTGGATCAAGTTATCCCCAAGGCGGTCAATGTTGAAAATCCTGAGATGAGCCATTGGTTAGCGTCTCAAACTGGGATAAATATTCTCAAACGGTTCGGGGAATAAGTTGCTCTTCAGTAGGAACAATTGGAAATGTGCGTAATAAAACCTCACAGCCCTTGGGCATAGGATCCATAGTCTCATCACAAGCAGGGACAGAAAAAAGGAGCTTAGGAAAGTGTTAACGTACCTCAGAGATTGGCCCTGAATGCCAACCACACCTTCCTCACATTGCTCACTGCTGAAGTTCCAGCCCCATTCGAGATCCACGTAGTTGAGTGGTGTCACCACGAATCCCTTGGTGATGGGATCGGCATATCCCAGCCAAGGTCTTGAGCTCAGACCAAGGACACATGTTCGTCCCTGAACAGTGACCTGGAATAGTCTCACTTCCTTTGGCCCCAAGAACTTTTGGCGCGTATCAGTCAGTTCGCCCGTCACTTCGTCTAAGACGGTTCGGAGATAGACGCCGGAATGAAGACCGATATGAAGGTAAAGTGTTGAGCCACCAGACGAGGAGTCCTCCATGGCAATGATAGCCAATGAAGTCGGTGCTGCTGTCAATGCTTGTACCGACTTGTTCTCTAGAGTTGTGTCGGGATCTAAGCTGAGAATGCGGACAGTGCAATCATCACAGCCAACGGCGAGGAATGAGCTTCGTAATCGACCTTCAGGAATATCGCCCAGACTCAAACACGTCACGGTGCCAAACATCTCCTTCTTCTCATCGTACTCGGCCAGGGAGCCGTCGCCGTCCATCTCAAAATAGACGATTTCGCCGGAGCTGAGGGCAACTGCTACTTGATGGGCGTTAGCAGTAGCAGCCACAATGGATCTGTGTTGAGGAGCGGCCCATTCATTCACGTGGCCATTGCGAATGTGTCTGATGCCCTTGGGGTGAACTTGGATCAGACCGTCATCGCCAAGCAGCTGTGCGGCGAGCGTGGGAACACTTGTAAGAAAGCCAGAGTCGCTGACTTCCTCCACCGTTTCGCCGATGCTGAGTACAAGAGTACCATTGGTGAAGGACAGGACGATGTAAGCATCGTATTGCTCACTTCGGTTTAGTTTGAGCGTCCACACGGCTGATGGAATTCCAGGAAGCTCCGAAGCCACGATCTCGTTGACTTCTAAACCGTGCTTGAGCGTCCTGAAGGTGCTGCGGGCGCCATTTCCGCAGATGGTATATATTTGAGGAGCATCTTCGCCAGTCAGGTTCGCCACCTTGCAGTCGATAAGAGGATTCATGGCAGGTATGCTTTCAACCAAGGCTAGGTTTTCCGTCGGCCTTGGGTGGAAGTAAACTGGATCATATGAAGCTCTGGGATCCGCGGGGAAATCGTCGCTCAAAAACTCGAGTTCCTCGTCATCGTCTCCCAACTTCTCAAACTGATAGAAGGAGTAGTTTCCAAACTGACTGGCAACGTAGAGGAAACCGCTCTTCAGGATACAAAGGCTGGAAGCCACAGGGGTGGTGTCAAAGTACTTGATCTTCAGCCTCTTGACGTCTTTTATCGGATTTCCATCGTCATTCTCGATCATATCGATTGTGAGCTTGAAAAGATCACCGTCCTCGCTCTGAAGAAGAAAGAAGAAGGCGCCAGAGCTGCCCTTCAGCTTGTGCATCACTCCAGCGACAATTGTGCGCTTCCGAGAGGGATCCTCAGTTGCGCCACGTCGGCGGGGAATGGGGACGCGGAATGCCTCCTGATTCGAATGACGGTAGGTGATGTTCTCTTCTCCACAAACAAGAACACCACTTGGACCATCACCACCACCTGGAACTTGGAAGAGAAGGGACGCTGTGGGATCGACAGGTTCTGACCACTTGCGAACGACGTGATTAAGTCCCAGGTCAAGCTCGTAATAGACTAGCTGAGTCTCCAGCTCTTCCATGGCCTGCCCGGTGGAGTCTTGATCGACTTCGGTATAGTCGATTTCGAGAGCTGCGAAGACGGGGTTGGAATAGCCCACGTCCAACGCGACCATGGAAATGACAAGGACACCAGGCTTGTGGGCCTCCAGAGGCGACGAGATCGTGAGCTCCGCCTGGGAGTTCCGGTTTAGGACATAGACGAGCTTGTTCTTTTCCGTCGAAGCAATGAGGCATGCTCGGCCTTTAGGATCACAGGCGAGATACTCGCCTGGAACCACTCGTCGAACGCCAGATTTGCCAAATGTTTCCAAGTGCAATCGCGAGAAACGGTTCTGGGCGGGAAGATATTCAATGATCGTAATCCGACCGGAGTCAGTTGCCAATATCAAGTAATCTGATAACCAAAGTTAGCAATCGTTCGCTTGGATGTTGAATATTGTGCTCGATGGTGCAGCGCGTACCGCATCTGTGGCGTCGCCTTCGAACGTCACTCAGTGACCTTTCAGAGGATGGATGAATTGGATGACTAACCCTTATTGCTTCCGGCAAGGCGAAAGGACGCGATGGAGCGGATGATACCAAAGACATCATGGGAGAGGAGGGTAATGACCTTTCCCTGGGATGGATCAGGTCGCAGCAGCGTCAGCTGAGAGCCAGCAGCGGTGATAATGAGCTGCTCCTTTGTGCCTGCGAACTGGCCCAGCACCGCTTGGACGACGTTAGTTGGTGGCTGGATCGTCAGCGAGTAAAGGAACATGTTTGACGTGGTCGCCATGTTCGCGGCTAGGCGCAGTCAAGCCTGCGCGGCTTCAAGGGCTTGAGGTGGTCCGATTGAGTCGCGTCGAAGTTGATGTTTTACCAGCCCCGAGAACTGTGAGAGCTTTGTCTTTCAAAAGTTTAGGGCGCGTCGGAGGAATGATATTGCGGCGCATCCGTGCAGTGAGTGGCCCGAGCTCCTCGAAATATCCCACTGCGCAACACCACGAGATTCGATCTCCAGAGGATTCCAAGACGACTAGTCTGAGTGCCAACCCCGACTAGACCGACAAAATGGAGCCGACCCTCCGTCGTGCGGCTTCAAGCCTTTGTGGGCGCTGTTCCGCATCTGTTCGCAGGCAATTGGTCGCTGGAGCCCCCGCGAAGCCTCTGGCCAGAATATCAGCCCATCATCTCCGGAGCTTTCATAGTACTATTCCTACGGAACACAAGCGACCCACGCCCGAGGCGAGAGATTTTTCGACCACTACAACTTCGAAATCCGAGGCGGCTGCCGTATCGAAGGCTTCCGAGGCCCCGGTACGACTCAGCGAGGATGATCTGTTCCATCCGTTTTCTAAGTCGCCCGTCCCCGAGTTTCGTCGGAGGGCAGCCTTCATGAAGCAGCACGCCTATTGCCCGCACCCCGATCACCAGCCCACGAAGCTCCCGACAGTCGCGGATAAAGGCGAAGCCACCAAAACGGCAACCGGAAGCGAAGCTCCTGCGCATGTCGACTTTGAGTGTCCTGACTGTGGACTGCCTGTATACTGTTGCGAGGAACACTGGATGGATGACTACGAGAAGCATTTGGAGATTTGCGATACCCTTCGGCAGATCAACGAGGATGACCACGACCTCCGATCTGGTCGTGTATTCCACGAAGCCAACCTTCCCGACCTTCAGATGGTGGAGGCTCCTATCAACATGACGAATTGGGATACCTTCATGTACACGCGAGAGTTTGATGCCGTTGACTCGGATCGATCGATGCGACAAATCACCCGTCTCTTGACATATCCAGTCACAATTGGCAGTGTTCTTCACGAGCTCAGCCCATACAGCCTTAAGCAAGGCGGACGCCTAACCGTGGAGGGATTGAAGAGCTTCAGTGGTAAGTTCAACAAATGTTGGCTGTTTTGACTTGGACACTAAATGATAATAGCTCTGCGGTACAACCTTCATCCTCCCAAATCAGGGCTGGGCTCTGGTGTCAAGGAGCTTCGACCGGAGGCCCCGCCAGTCAGATTGTTCATCCTGGGTGCCCGTGCAGAGTCCTCGTTGCCTCGACCTGCCTGGGTCCAGCTGGCGCACATGTTCCCCGAGTCTAGGCTGCACCTTATCTTCATCGGACCCGAAAGCATGTCCAACCGAGACGACGAGTTCCCGTTGCCAGAGCGGACCCCATCCAACCCCTTCGGTGCCATCGTCGAGGACCGAGTCTGGTACAAGATGAAGATCAGTACGATTGTGGACTACTATCATACGCTCCACAAAACGAGCCATTTCGCCCCCTACGACCCTTACTTTGACTGCTTTGTTCTATTTCACCCTGGACTGGGCCATCCCGCCAGTAGTCATGAGTGGGAGGACACTCTCCCCTTACTCCTGGAGACCAAGGTGCCCATTATCAGCACAGGATACACCCAATTCGATATGGAGCGAGACGTTGAATGGGTGAAGAACAAGTCGAAAGGCGAGTTTGACATTCTACTACAGCCTGGTGAGAATATCTTCAGGAGTCTCAGATGGGACTTGAACGATCTGGATCCTCAGGACGTCAGTGCCGGTAACTGGGGTGTGTGGGCATTCCGAGGCAAGAGGTACAGTATCCTGACTCATCATCCTGTGTTGACGTAAACTAACGAGCGGCTTCTTAGATATGAGACGACAACCAAGGATCCTTGAGTGTGCACATGGAGGATTGGGGTAAAGAAGCATAGTTGTAACCCATACTGTACAGAAATCCTTGTATTATCTTCGTCTGGTTCGACTTAACTGGACCGGCCCGTCACATTTCTGCAGCCACCAAAAAAAATAGACATCTCCCGAGCCCAAACCTCCGCCATTGTGACTTTTCCGTGTCCCTTCGTTAAGAGCCCTATTTAGCATAGGTAATTATTGGAGCTGCACCGTCGTTGCAGTGATTCTTGAGTTGTAAATAGCGCTTCATGGGTGGCAAGTAGACTAATGCACGTGCGGGGAGGTCTGCAGCGCACGGTTCACGCGGGTCAGCCCGCGCCTGCGCAAGGAGCTTGACACGACGGCATGCAGCTGGTCTGCAGCCCAATACCAACTTCGACTCTTCCACCACCGACGCTTTGGAAACCTCACCACGGAGAACTCTGCCGCGACTATCGTAACGACCTGCGTAACTTCCTCTGCAGCGACCTCCACTGCCGACGCCGAAGCGGACGCCGGGCCATGATTACGGATCTCCGCTTAACACGCCGGTCATGACCGCTGCCGCCGTCGTCCCCCCCGCTGCCGTTGCCGCTGCCGCTCCCGCTCCCACACGGGCGCCGGTCCTGCGACCTAAGACGGCCTCTCCCGGCCCCGAGGCGCCACCTCCCGCCGCTGGCCGCCGATCCAACCGCCCTCCCCCGACCGATCCCCTCTCGGACCGAGCCACAACTCTACTTATCCGCCGCACGCTATGTTCTCAACAGCTTGGGGACAAGGGGCGGGATGCGCCGGCCCCCATCGAGGAGCTTCTCCCGCCCCTGACTAGTCGCAACGACGTGGACCTCCAGCTCTACGCCTTCCTGGCCATCCTCCTGAGAGACTTTGTGCAGAGCTGGTACAGCAAGATCACCACGGACGAGAACTTTGTGGCGGAGGTCATCCACATCATCGCTCACTGCTCGCGGGCGTTGGAGCAGCGCTTTAGGAAGGTTGACCTGGAGAGCCTGCTTCTGGACCAGATGCCTGAATTGCTGGACAAGCACGTCACTGGTGGGTAGCGTTGCCACTGCCCGATAGACCCAAGACACCATCTGACTATTTCAAGCCTACCGGACTGCTCATCATGCCATGTCGCGGCCGCCGATAGATGCAGATCCCCGAGAGGTCTACCACGCATTGTGTCCTCTTCCGCAGCTTGGACCGGTCCCTCGCCTAGATGATCCGCTCACGACATCTGACCAGAGGGAAAACGAGGCGCTCTACCGTCAGCTGCTCGTCCAGGGCGTGCTAGCGATTCTTCTGCCCACTGAGGACCTCGAGAACCCTTGCCTCACAGCCCTCGTCGAGCAGATCCTTTCGGAGCTCATCATTGGCAACGTTATAGCCAATAAGGCATCTCAGCCGTGGCTTCTATACGAGGGAATTTGCATCACGGCAAGGGTCCTGCAGGAGAGGAGAACGAAGAGTGAAGGCACTATTTCGACTAGCACGCAGCCCTCGGACGCCAAGTTGGATGTGAAGGGCGGCCGCGGCTGGTCGATTCGAGGGATCATCCTCGGGTTGATTCAACTTGGCATGCTCCTAGTGGGATCGATTCGATTCATCACCATGGCTTTAGTTATGGCCTCATCCCTGCCTCCTAGAACCACACCCTGTCATGAAAAGGGAGTTGTGACAGCTCACGACAAAGCCGACAAGCCCGCGTCAGGCCATGGGCCTTCTGTATTCGTCAAGGCCCCGGTCCTTGCCTTTCGAATATGGACGTGTTTAGGCAACCTGACTGAGATGAGCTCGCGGACGCCTTGGCTTCATGGCTTTCTGTCATTATTACAGTTCGGGGCAGTCAAGGGCCCCGGACAAATGGCCGGCCTTGATGGGGTTGTTGACAGGTAAGATATGCATGTTTCTTTGGTTATTCTTGCCCTCCTGGTTGCACACTTGACCCCTTCCCATCATCTCGCATGCGTTTGGAGTCACTGGATCGTTCTCTGCTCCAGTGAGCTTTCAGAACAGGGCATCTTCAACGACATCGCTAGCAGTCGGGCCGCCCGGTCTCCACGACGGCCCATACCCGTCTCATGTTCGGCCCCGTGCTAGCGTTGAGAGGTCTCTTCGACGCACGAGTCGCAATGGTGCGATGGACAAGCAGTCCTGACGTCTCGAGACGGAGTCGATGGGTCTCCAGGGTGTGTGGCCAATGGAAGCGCGCAGCGAAGTCTCTGGCTTCCGATTGCTGGAGACGATGCACCAGGCTAGGAGAAATGGTCCAGCAGGAAGGCGAGTTTACGCGCCCGGACTTAACCGGGATGTCAACTACTCGAGACGGGACCACCTACTATGCCGCCTGTTCTACCGCCTGCTCTACCACCTGCTCTACCGTCCGCTCTACCGTCTGCCCTACCTGCTGCTTGCGCGGCCGTTTACCTTCTGCCCTGGATGCAACGTTGTCTGGGAGCCAAGGTTAGCTTCCGCCTCGTGCCGTGCCACCCGAAGGACTAGAGTTGGCCATTGTCCCGAAGGCCACTCACAGCCACAGCCACGACGTGTTGGAGAGGACAACCGGCTTGCCGAGGGCGTCGAGTACAACAGGCATGGCCTACTTGACCAGGCTGGGGCTTTGGCTTGGACGTTGGACTTTGTGGAACAGGCATTGTACGAAGTATACGTACGTCTGTCGGTCTGTCTGCCTGTCGGTCTGTGTGATGTGCGCGATGCATGATGCACATCCCGAAGCCCAGTTCCACACCACCTTGTCAGCCGCGGCCGCAGCGACGGCCACAGCGACGGCCACATCCACGACGGCACCCACATGCTCATCCACATCGGCTGCCGTGTAATCTCGCAGGTCTGCAGACGCAGCCGCAGCCGCAGACGAGACGCAGACGAGACGCAGACGCAGACGACCTGCTCTGCACTTCCCCGCACCTGAACGTCCTCCGTCTGGACAACCCCCTGCCTCCTCAATTTCCGAGTCTCTCGTGTCTCATGCCCGGCCTGCCGTTGCAGATCTACGATACCACCTCCCCCTACATGGCTGATGGCCGCCCATCGACGGCCGCTGATGCCCAATGGACCGTTGACAGCCTCATGCTGTTCCTTGGGCAGACCAACCCAACAGCATACATTCCCCCTTGTCCATGTCCTTGCCTCGCCTTGTCCTATCCTGTCCTTGGCCCCCCTTGCTGCAGTCTTTCCGCTTCCTCCCCCCCCCAANNCTCCCCCCCCCCCCCCCCCCCCACGCCGTCAGTCTTAGTCGCGGATCCCCCTCGTGCTAACCTCCTTGGCAGGCTTCTCTCGCATCACATCCAGTCCCTCCTCTCGCCTGCGCACCTCCCACCCCTCCTGCGCACCCTCCGCGGCGTCCTCTTCCCCAACAACGCCCCTGGCACGCCCAGCTTGTTCCCTCCCTCCTCCGATGCCGAGCTGCAGGCCCTCCGCCGCAGAGCCGCTAACGCCCTTTGGGGGCTGCTGCCGAGCGGGGTGGTCAGACTCTACTTTGGCAGTCGCTTGTGGCGGCGCCCAGGTGATGGCGACGCCGCTGAGCACGAGGCTCTTGTCGACGAGCTGGAGCACCTGCTCCTGGTCCTGGACGACGAGTACTGCAACAAACACCTGATGTACAGCGTCCTGGAGCTAGTCCTGGTCAGGCTCATGCCTGAACTGACCGAGAAGGGTGTGGTCGAGCTGCAGGATGAGAGACTTGGTTGATGATGGCCAGCGATACCCAGACGCCCCGTAGCCGTACACATTTTGACGATACCCATAGCATAGTAGTAATGAACCCTCTTTTTTTCTTGTTAATTCACGACATTCACGAATTTGGGACTTCGGAAAGCAAAGTTTCAAGAGCAAGGGCAATCCCAAATGCACAAGTGCCGCCCATTCCTATTCCTCGGACTATCTCGACTGTGAAGGAATGTCCCTTGGGATGTGAACCGTTCAGGGCAGGGAAGATTTCTCAACCCTGCCGAGTAAAGGTTTCCGCTCTCGACCACGACTAAAAATCCTCGAGGACGTGAAGAACCATTCGTTGCGTGTCCTCTTCCTTTGCACTCCCCCTCCTCCTTCTACCCCCCTTAATCTTCCCGGTGTATTTGTGGCCGACCGTCTTGGAAGACGTGTATCCCCACTAAATGTCCAAGAAAAACACTTTGGATATCTTTCCCCCCCCAAATTCCTTCCGTCCATGCCATGCCAATGCCCGTTCATGCCTTGCAGCAAGTTCCCTTCCAGTCTTAACAGAGAAAAAGGAGAAGAAGAAGAAATATTATCAGAGCCGGGAATACGGTCAAATAACGCGCGTGTGAAGATGATTATTTCCCCTTCCCCAAAGAACTTATATCCTCGGTGACACAAGGAATGAAAGAAGAATAAACAATAAATAAACAAATAAAAAGGAGCGGATGAGAAATGTGTGTGGAAAAATAGATAGGAAAAGGGAGAAGGAAAAAAAAAAAAGAAACAAGACGCGGGATGCTGGGTTTGCCCTTGGTGTACTGTGGAAAGTTGCCTTTGCTGTCGTTGGAATCCTCGTGTCTTCGCTGAGGGTGGCCGTTCGCCATCGTACATCTCCGCCAGAGATGCATCCGTCCATTCGTCCATCCGTGCCGTCATATATCCCTTTCCTCTGGTCGTCGTTGCTTTGTTTCCTCCTCCTTCTCCTCCGTTGAGAAAACGAGATGAGCGCAATGCTGGGGTGTGTCGTGCAGTTGCTCTGCATGTGGGCGTGTAAAAAAAAAAAGGTATTCGGGTAGCGTGAGCGGGCGAAAAAGTCTTCTTGGGTTTGGTATTGGGGGGGTATAAAAGTTGATTCTTTTGTGCGGTCGGAATAATGTAAATAGTTCGTGTGTCGAGGTTAGTCGGAGACCGACCGAGGTCGAGATCGAACAAATCAAGGGGGGTCGAAGATGATTGACTACGCGGTCGGTTTCGCGTCGCCGGAGGGTCTGTCGCCAGTATATGTGTAGAGTAGCCGTCTCGTCCAGACGGCCGTTTTCCTTTCCAGTCCTTTCGATACTGATGCTCTCGGTGTCAGGAGAGTGGTTTCGTGATAACTTCCCCGTAGGCATCAAGTTTTGCTTCCTGCGGCCAATTCTTCCGTGAGTAGCCAAGTCGTGTGACGTGCAATGGTCGGGGGAGCCGTTCTCATCTGCGTGGAACAGTTGACACACAGCCCCTTGACGCATCATCCTCAGCCAAAGCAGCCTTCTGCAAGGACTGTTGGCTGATCTAGAGATCCCATGTACCTGTGTAATAACCATCCATCGATCCGTTCCTCCGTCGCAACGGTATCCTGCCATGGCGACGAAAGCATCCATAAAATATCAAAGGAGAAACGCCAATGGCAAACACAAGTCTGAAATGATACAAGCACAAGCTGGGGTTATGTGGACTCCATCTTTGCCTGCATCAGCGAAGGCAGCTCAACATCGCCCTCGGGAATCCTGGAAAGGCCCCCCAGCGAAGGCCGGCCAGGCTGGTGCTGGTGGATTTGCAGCTTCTTGGTCAGCTGCACGATGGCCATGTATTCGTTCGAGTCAAACGTGCCCGCGTGCGTGATGTAGCTGAGAAGCGTGGCCGCAGCCCGGCGGGCGTCCTCCTGCGACGGGGACACGGGGGACGAGTCGGCGGGCGTGGACGACATGGCGCTCGCGGTGGCGGGCGTTGCCGACGACCGGGCCGTCATGCTCGAGTTGCTGCTGCTGCGGTGCAGCGCGGGGGGGGGCGAGTTGATGCTGGTGTCGATGGAGAAGGGCGCGGCCATGTCGAGCGCCGGCGAGTCCAAGGCCGACGACGGCGCCGTGGACGAGGGCTGGTGGCGAGGCGTCATGGGCTCCGTCGAAGCCGCAGCGGCTTGGTTCGCGTAGTCGATGTTGAGCGACGGGAAGGTGTTGCTCCTCTTCTCGCGGTGCTGCTGGTAGTCGGACGGGTTGCCGCGCAGGTGGTCCATCGGGAAGCCTCCAACGTTGGGATCGGGCGAGAAGGTAAAGGGCGCCGTCGGGCTCATGGTCCCGCCGGAGAAGGACGAGTTGCCCGTGGTGTCTCGGAGATCGCTCGACAGCGACGTGGTTGACTGGGAGTGGTGCTTGTAGTGGAAGTCGAAGCCTAGTCCGTCTGCCTGTGCCTCTTCGTCGCTGCGGCTCCCCGAAAGCGGCGATAGCTGGCCAGTGGGCGAGGACGGCGAGATGCCGTTGGAAGACTTGTCGCTCTTGGTCATCAGCGTCGACAACCTGGCGCTGTCCGGGATGTTCGTCTCGGACGCCCGTCGCATCAGCTTGCCGGCTCCGATGCCGTGCTTCTGCTTGAACTTCTGCAGCCAACTGCTGGTCAAGCTGTTCAGGAGGCTCTCCTGGTTGCCGCTCGCGTGGGCAAACAACCTGGCCTGCTCCATGATCTCTTCGTCGCTCACGTCGAAGCCCCGTTGCTGCTGTCTCCTCACGTAGTTGCTGAGCGTCCGGTCAAAGTCGGGGTTCTTGCCCTTGGCACGCTTGAGCGCGGCGTGATCTGGCTCCTGATCCCGCTTGAGGTACTGGTCCCTCTGCCGCAGCACCTTGGAAACAGTGCTGTAGTAAGAAAGTCAGCGTCCGTCCGTTGCCAACAGCCTTCTTCTGCTGCTGCTGCCAAACCAAGTCAGGTAACCTACCTTCGCTCCACTCCGAAGCGTGCACCGATGTCTGCCTGCCTGGTCCCGGGGTTGTCTTCGTGAAACTGGCACATTGCCCGCTTCTGCTCGGCTGTCAACGTCTTTCTCGACTTCTCATGCGGCGGTGGTAACCGGGGAGGATCCACGGGCGGCGCGCTGGTCGCGGGGGTGATGGATAACGGAGGCGCCGAGTAGCTCCCCGATGGAGTTGGATTCGTCAGCTGGCTCGGCCATGTCGTGTTCGTGTTCAGCATCGGCAGCTGATGATGGGCCATGGGCGGTGCGGGTTGGATCATCTGGTGAGGTTGTGGCGGTGGCGGTGGCATCCGGCTCATCGATTCCGAAGGCAGCCCGTGAGGGAGGTAAGCACCGAAGTTGTTGTACTCGGCCAACGGACTGTGGCTGTACGGGCTCTGGCTGTAAGGGCTCATGCTGGTCCAGGTATCGCTGCCGTATCCATTGCTTTGGGCCATGGTGGTGTCGTGGCCCATGGTCGACGTCCCGTTGACGTTGTGCATCTTCCGTGACTCGTCCAGCTAACACTGGGTCTACTGGAGAGAAGAAAAATGCACAACAGATAAACGGTTAATCGGGCTCAGCGGCACCGACAATCCCCGGCGTGTTTTGCAGGTAGAGACAACAGGACGAGCGAGACCTGCGCCGGCCGGTGAAATGGGCCTTGTGTGTCTGGGACGTTGGCGACGAGATGGGGGAGATGTTTCTCTTTCTCCCCGGCGATTCGGCGGGATTGGGCCCTCACGAATAACACCAGCCGACGAGGTGATGCATTGTCTTGCCGAAAGGGGATCCTGAGTGTGCAAAAGGAGGTCGCAGTTCCGCGTTCGGGTGTCCGTTGCCGTCACTGTTGCCGTTGCTGTCACCGCCGGTGTCGATCAAACCCGAACCAAAGTCCAGGGGCGATCTCGTCTGATAAGCGCCAGGCTGATGCTTCTCGCGGCAGCGGAAACGCTCTCGCAGGAAGGCACACAACGGGAACGCACGCACTCAAAGACCGGCACTCTTCCCCTCAACGACGGGGCTGCGGTACTAGGCCGCTCCTGTGTTTCTTAAGCCGGCCCTATCTGGAAGCCGTTTCTGGCCAGGCTGAGACCTATCTAATGGGGGAGCCCTTCCACGCGAGGTTCCCCGAGTGAGACACCACGGGAAGTTTCTTTTGTTGCTTTTTCCCCTTCGTTGTCCTCGTGGGGTTTGCAGAGACGAGTTAAAAAAGGCCCGTCGAAAGGCAAACACGGCAGGGCGAAGAAGAAGAAGGTGAAGAAGACTAAGAAGAAGGGGGAGGGGGGGCGTCGGAAACGGAGGAGTGAGCGAGTGGTCGATGGTTGATGAGCGGGCCGACGGTTACCTCTCAGAGTCAGTCCGCAACGACGACGAGGCCGACAGCTTGATCCGGATTCCAAAGGCGACAGACCCCAGGTTGGAGAGGCTTCGGTCTTTGGCCCACAGACTGGACGGTGAGGCTTCAGAGCACTTGTAGATATGTTCCCAGCACAAAGGCCAGAAGCCGTTCGTGTACGAAGTAGTATATCGATTGAGCGTGCCCGTGTGAGCAGGACATGAACATGAGCCATCCACCACGACGGAGGTAGTCCAAGTACATATGTATGGCTGCAGACGCACGAGGAGTGCGTACCGGCCAGGGGGTGGCCTCGCGGCAAGGGGGGCGTGTGGGAGCGAATGTGGGAAGAAAGAGTGTGGGTGGAGGGTGGGTAGGATTGAATCGAGCAAGCCATTGCGGGTGTACTTTGTCCATGTACCTTCTTGTGTGTACTTTGCGTCTGTGTGGTGGGCGTGGATGTCTGAGAGTCTTGCGTGTGGTTGGCGTTGGCGTTGGCGTTGGCGGATGAGAATGAGAATGAAGAACGGGGAACCTGGCAACTGGCGGGCATGGGGTATGACAAGACGAGATGTGCAAGGGCCCTTTTTCTCACACGCCTTGGTCGCTGATTCTGTGCTTCGTACGTACTCTCCATGTCCGTCTCTGTCTATCGCAACAAGCGCGGTAGTAACAGGGGACGGGAAGGAGGAGGAGGAGGAGGAGGAGGAGGAGGAGGAAGAAGCGGCCGGTCGTGCTAGGGGCGCGGGTACACCATTATGGAGCTGTCCACCGAGTGTCTATCCGTCCGTAATCCTTACCGACTTGTCATGGCGGGAAAAGCAAAGAGAGACATTCATCATCAGCCGTTGGCGTTTGGCAGACGACAGACGGCGTGGATACTTCTCCTAGAACCTAGCCCCTCCCCCCGGCTCGCGGCAATCTGATAGGTGAGCTTCCTCTCCGTCTATCTCTCTCTAGCTCGCTCTTTCACCTTCACTTTCACTCACTCACTATTATTTCCTACACGGACAAGAGACAGGGACGGCAAAAAGAAAGGAAGGAAGAAGAAAAGCACCTGAGAGGGCGGTTTTTGGATCGGCGAGTGGGATCAAGGGACCAAGAGGGGAAAAAAGGAAGCAATGACAGGACGGGTTGGCGCGCCAGTTTAGCCCGCTTGTTTTGGACCGAAACGTTCTTCTTTGGACCTAAACTGTCCCCGTGTTAGGCTCGCTCGTTGTTGGGCTTGATGCCTTCTCTCTGTCTCGTTCGTCCGTCGGCCCTTGGGGCAAACGGGGGTCCTAATCTCTCCTTTCCAATCTGGGACGACGGCCCATCGCCGAGCGAGTGAAGGATGATTAGACCGTTGCGGAGTAGGTTAGGATGGACGACCACTTAGACCCGTGAGCGTGAGCGTGAGAGAGTCAGAGATCCCGGCAGTAGATGGATAGCGGATGAGATGAGGTCAGAGACGGGGGTCTCGGCGCCGAATCAATCAGTACCCGCCCATGTGCGATGAGAGACCACGAGGCACAAGGTATGAGGCAGGCATGATGAGGCATTTCAACCGCCAACTCTGTTCTGCCTTCCTATGGTGGACCCTTTTCTTCGAGGTCGGTCAGTCAGTCAGTGTCTTTGGCTCCCGGCCGGGCCCCCACCATTGCCGCCCACTGATGAGCGAGCGCCTGATGAACGCGCGCCAGAGAAGCGGACGAGGGAGCGAGCGAGACGACCGGGGGAGCGAGCGGAGGATGGGAGAGAGAAGGGGGGGGCGTGTGAGACAAGAGAAGGAGACAGAGAAGACACAGAGAGAGAGAGAGAGAGACGCGCAGGCTAAAAGCGATGGGCAAAAGAGCCAGAAAGCCAGAAAGCCACACGCATGCTCAGTTGCTCGCCGCTCCTGGCAGTAAGTAGCACTGTAAAGCGAGAGAGCACTTCACTCAGGCCGCCGAGGCGATGCGATTCGACGGGAACAAATGCTGGTGGGCGGGGAGGGCCCTTCTCCCGAGAGTCCACAGTCCACAGTCCACTCGGTGGGTCGGTCACCTGTTAGCCCAGATCCTCCCCAGATACGAAATCCCGCCTGCTTGCTGCCCAGGGAAGGGAGGGGGACGGGACGGTCAATAGGACGGGGGGCAAGGCTTGCGCAGGGCGACCGACAGGCTTCACGCGACAGGGCCCCTTCCAGAGCAAACCACCACCCCCCCCGGGCGAGATCGACTGACGGATCATGGATGAGATGTACAGGCGACGGGAGGTCCGGCGGGCGCGGTCGCCAGGGGTCCTGGTCCAACATTGTGTCCAAGGGCCGTCCGCCTGTTCCAGGGATCATCAGAGAGCAGAGCCGAGCAGAGGTGAGTTGGAGATTTGTCTCGAAAGGAAGGGCGGTAGGGCGTATGGACCACAAGAAACCTTTTGCCGCCATTGCCAGTGCGCCAGCCATTGCCATTGTTTGCTAGCTCGACAAGTTACCAGGTAGATTAGTTGGTCAGTTGGTTAGCCCCAGGCACAGGAAACACAAGAGCCGTCACGTCAGCCTCGAGGTCGAGGGCGCGTGTTAGCCCCGAGCGAGCGACGGCGGCGTCGCATCACGGCGCTCAGGGGAGACCAATGGCCTTCTCCGAGCCGGATGGCAAGATCCGGAAGCTAGGTCTATGCCGTCTCGTCGACGGCCCAGCCCAGCCAGTCAGCTCGCAGCTGAATCTGTGTCCCTGGATTGCCGGTGTAGATGAAGGGGCCCTGGGGGTGACGTCTGCAGACCTCAGCCTCGCCCTTTCGATCTGCGCTGTTCTTCCCTCCTCCCCTTGCATCCCATCCACCCTCCACCGGCCGTTCTCCCCTCGGCCTTTTTCTTTCTTTTCTTTCTCTTTTCATTCTTGTTGCCTCGTGGCCGCGCCGCTGTGACTGGCGAAGCACGTTTGCTTGATGGATGAATGGGAGACAGCGCGTGGCAAGCGCGCAAAGTCAAAGGTCAAGGCTCACATGGCCAAGGCTCAACTAACCACCCCCCCCCTCCCCCCTGCTCCTCGGCGGGCATAGCTTGATTGAGTTGCAAAAATCTAGCGCGGGGAGGGAAACATGTTTTTTTTAATAGGCAGATGTGATGGTATGTATGCACAAAAGTACAAAGTATAAGAATAGTGAGCTGATGAGGTGTAGCTGTAACTGTTCGTACCGGAGGAGCTGTGTAGTAGCTAGGTACCTGGTAATCTAGGTAACTCAGCTGTTGTTGTACGGGTAGCTGTGGCTGAATGTCGGAGTGCGGTTTGCAGTAAAGGTACTATGTATGTAATACGGAGTAGGTAGCACAGTGCAGACCCTTGGAAAGATGGATGCCGGGATGTTTGACGCGGCCCACTCGACGGCATCTTTTATTTGAGTAGGTATTAGGGATGGAGCTTGTTGGAACCAAAGTTGCAGTAGATGGTGTCGGCAGTGCTCGGCCGAGGCGGTGGAGGTCTATGCTGGCAGGTAGGTTGGTGATGAGTCTAACGACGGGATGGAAGGATGTTGTGGCAGATGTGTGAAGATGCAGATGTGTGTAGATGTCGATGCGCTTGGTCTTTTTTGAATTCTTATTAAAGAAGAAGACAACGATCAACACCATCACCATCACCACCACCACCAACAGTATCGTCTTTGTCCATCACTATCCTCCTCCTCCTCCTCCTCCTCCTCCTCCTTCACTCACCATCACCACGCCACCACCACCACCACTTCCTCCAAAGTCTCCTCTTCTCTCAATTCTATCCGTAGTCTATCTACCTACTTACTACTTGGGTATCGACATGGCCTTCGGGATTCCGCAACTGGAATGAAGGTGGGCCGATGGTCGATGGCCTGGTCCAACCCAATCCCCTCCCCCCTCTCCATCCCCTCCATCCACCCATCCATCCATCCATCCTTCTTCTCGGCCCTTGACCTTGCCCGGTACTGGGTGCTGTCGCTGCACCGTCTGCTGCTGCAGGCAGTTGGTCTCCGTAACTACATACTACAACAACCTACGTACCTTAGGTCGACGGGAAGGAAGAGAGAGATCTACATACTAGAGATACTAGTGGGACGGCCCTTTTGGAGCGGTTTGACTTGACAGCCGCCTGCCGCCATCGCCATCCATTCCGCCCGCCCCCCGTCGCCGTCGCCGTCTCCGTCGCCGTCCCCCTGTCATCCCAATCCCATCCATGCCCGCCCATCTCTTTTTGACTTTTGACCGTCGGGATCCATGCCAAAACATCCCTAGTCTTTTTGGTGGTTTTTCTTTTCATCCCGTCTCTGCTCTGATGCTACGTACGTGGGTATGTTAGCCTGCCTGCCGGGCGTCGCGGAGCAATATTAAAGGCAGAAATAAAAAAACAATGATTAATACCGTTATTAGATATACGACAGAGAACGAGACGAAAACAGCAACCGCAACAACAGCAACATCACCTTCATCTTCATCAAACAAGGGGCCCATCGTCCAACGTAGCATCCGTTGCAGCATTCGTAGTTTATATCCCGGATCCAACCCAGCCACAACGCCAGAAGCCATTGGCCGCAATCTCCGGACCGTCCAACACGGGCAATCCTTCCCTTCCCTCCTCTCTCTCCCACCCCGGAGCAATCCAAAAAAATAGTCATTGGGCAGCAATCATAACAAGAGAAATCAGCTTTCTCTTCCTCGTTTCCACCGCACTGACTGCCTGCCTACTTACCTAACTACCACGTATATCTCGTACAGCAATGCTTCCCCAGAAGCGACGTCGCTGCTTTCCGCCTTCCGGCTGTTGTTCCCGTTGGCCAGCTCTGTCAGGATCCCTGACGCCCCGGCCTTTAGAACAAATCGTGGACGGTATTCCCCTTTCGCAGCCTACCCGCCACCACCTTGTTGCTGTAGTACTCAGTAAGCTACTTCGTTCGTACGGTGTCCGAGCTGAACGGTTCGTGCAACAGAGGAAGCTGACAGTGCCCCCAGCAGCCCAAGTGCGAAATCCGTTCCCCAAAAAGAAAGGAAAAAAAGGAACGCCTCGCTTGCGGATCATAAGGCCCCAATCCCAATCCGTCCAGACACAAAGTTCTACCGGAGCTTATCGAACGGGGGGGATGGCAGCCACCCGATGCATGCATCCAATGTCTCTCTCTCCATCTCCATTCATCATCCTGAGCAGCCAATTGCTCCGTTGGAAAGAAAAAGAAAAAGAAAAAAGGGCCCTATTCCTCCACCACCTTCATGACGACACCGGCATGAACCCCAGAGACGGACGGACGCCAAAGCTTAGTACGGATGCCTACATAGTATGTACGTCGTCGACGACTGGTCGAGATCTTCACTTGCGGCGGGACCAATCGCAACTGCGTCTGCCAGCTAGGTAAGCTCACCGGGTGGTGGTGGTGGTGGCTCTTTGGTCAATGGTTGCTAAGCAAGCAAGCAAGCTTAACAACGGTGCTTCTTTTCTCGTGGTCGGCCCTTGCACTTCCCGATTGAGATCTCAATTCACCCTGGGTATGAGGGTACCCTGGCTTAGACGACGAGAGGTAGAGAGAGGAAGAGAGACTGAGAGTGATAGAAAGTATGCCTCCCTCCCAGGTCCGCCATCATCGCCATTGGCCGTCACCGCCTCCCATTGACGTCCAATTAACTAATAAGTTACCTCTGGCCAAAGTCAAGGCAAGGCTAAGTACGAAGTATGTATCGACAAATCGTTCCATGCAGTTAGTTAGTCCGCCCCTCTCTCTCTCTCTTTCTCTCTCTTCCCAGGTCTCAAACTCCACACTCCTCCTCCTCCACCTTTCCTCCCTGCAGCCACTCTCCACGGTGTGGAGTCGGCCGCTTTCAAATCTGTGTGCGTGAGTCTGAAAGGTCTCACTCTCAAGGTTCAGGGACTAGGACTAGGGGTTTTTGTCATGTCATGCACGCCGCGGCACGCCGTCCGTTCGCTCCCTCCCTCCCTCCCTCCCTCCCTCCCGCCCGTCGGTCGCCTCGCTCTACGAAGTATCCAAGTAGACTACCTACGTACCTCGCTGGAGATTCCCTTTGAAGCAGCCTCAACGGAGAAGGGAACAGGGGGGTTCCGCATCCGCATCCGCATCCCTATCCGCATCCGTAAGCCTCACCAAGCCTCAAACTCTCTCTCTCTCTCTCTCTCTATCCCTGGCCTCCCCCCCGGTTCATTGATGACGCTCGCACACAATCCAGCCCGGTCTCAGTCTCAGTCTCAGTCTCAGTCAATCAACAAATCAATAAGTCAGCCGGTCGGTCGCAGAAACCCCGTTGGCAACGAGGCTTGCTTTCGACCTTGGACCTCAAATCCTTGAAGCACATGAGCCCGAGCGACTGCGACCACAAAAGGCGAGTCATAACACACACTCGCACTCACTCCCTGGCGCCCCTCGGCGATTTCGATTCCATCCCCATCGTAGCTACATAGTACGAAGTAATAGTCTCATCCATGATCCGTTCAGATCCCCGCTAGTCCCGCTGCCGACCCACCATCGTCATCTTGCTCGGCGGTAAGAGAAGCGTCGTGAAAGGCGGAGCGCTCGTCAACGTCCCGAAGCCTCCCCAGTCTAAAGGGCCCAAGTACTTCGTGGAGCGGAGAGAACAGTCTCCCCACCCAGGGCGCCCCAGGGTTAAATTGTCTAACTTGCGCAGACACTAATAAGCCAGCCCAGTCAGCAGCAGCAACAACTCTCTCCTCTTCTCTAAGCGCCCGATGCAAGCCAAGAGGAGCAGGGCTTGTTTCACCCCGGCCTGCATCCCACGCTTCTGCTGGGAAATCCGGCCGCAGATCGAGAGGCCCTCGGCTATGCAGGTCGGACCACTGCGTCCTCTTTTTCCAGGTCCGAGTTCACGTGTTCCTTATTCCGATTTCTCGTTCTTGATCTTGACCTTGTCCGTCTTCAGCCTTGCGCCTTGAGCTTCAAGCAAGCCTTAAGCTCCCACCATCCTCAAACCTCATTTCCACGTGCCATGTGCTGAGACGCAGGAATGCAAGCTCAAGATTGTGGCGCCTTGTGGCAGCCACGCGTAGTCAACATGTTCCGTCGTTGAGAATGTCTCTTGATTATTGCAGTAGGGGTCAACCCAATATCCGCCGCTTGCTTGTTACTGCTCTTGTCCCGAGTCCCCCCATGTCCCATGTTTCCGTGTTCCCTGCAACCAGCCCCTGTCCATTGTCTCCCCCCCCCCCCCCAAGTCACTCAAAAGAAGTGCCAGCCTCTAGGCCTAGGTGCCCATCAACCGAGCCAGCCTTTCTGCTGCTGTAAGTGCCCACGCCACTTATCTCCCCCAGAAACTACCTACAGTGTTGCGCTGATCATCATCGTGTCTGACCGAGTTCAGTCTCCGCATCGGCCATACTTACTCGTAGCCGTGCATCGCGTGTCAGCCCTGCCCTTATTGACTGTTGTACTACTCTTACCCGTCATTCCGATGTGGGATGCGGGCTTCCGTGTCAGCGTCGTTACTCCTCCTCTTACTTCTGAGTCCTGATTTCTAAACCCACGAAGTGAAGACCGAGGTTAAATCACACGTTGACCCTGTTTGACAGTTGCGCCTGGGCTTTCTTTTGCTACCTCTTGACGCGACGCGGCTTCTCGAAAGCTGTCCAATCGAGCAACACTGTAGCAGCTCCCAGCGGAGCCTTCCCCCTTCATCTCGATGTAGTTTGTAATCATCGTTTGACAATGGTGACTACCAAACAAAGTCAGCATGGCTGGAACTCAGCCGCTTCCGTGGAAATTTGGGCTGCACAGAGCAGACTGGGGAGACAACGCCCCGGGACAGCCAAATATGCAACATCCCGACGAGTGTCGGGCAGGTGAGCTAGGGCAGCCTCAGGGCTCCTCTCCCGGTGTCCGCGTTTGGCCACCTTGCCACCGTCTGGGGTTGGGGTTGGGGCCGACTTACCGACGTCCTCATCACACAGCTCGTGCCCGAGGCCGACCCTTTGCGGCTGGTGCTTGACGGACTTCCCGTACACAATGGCCGTTTTAAACACCTCAGTGATACTCCGATGGATGGCGTTGCACTGGACAGGCATCTCCAGTCAGTAATCACAAAACCGGTGGGGTGTGACAATGCCCAGCGTCCGCATGTGGCAAAGGAGGTCGCAGTTGGGAGCCAACTTACAAATTCTTCCACCGTGCAACGCGTGGACCGGAGAACGACGGGTTGCGAGTAGTCCGGCTGCTTGCCCTTGGGCTTCGTGTACACTCGGACTAGGTTGAGCTTGTCCCACATCAGCTCCATCAGCTCGTCGATGTTCCACCCGTGCTCCGAGCTGATTGGCACCGCGTTAGGGATTCGATACAAGAGATCCAGCTCCTCGATGCTGATTGAGTCGATCTTGTTGAGGCAGTAAACCACTGGGATGTAGCTGGTAGGCAGACGTTAGCACGTCATGATCCCCTGGGAGAGTGGTATTGTCCCCTGGCGGCCTTCTTCATTTACCTTCGACTCTTGGCCTCAAGGATGTCGATCAGATCGTCAACAGTGGCATCGCATCGAATGGTAATGTCGGCCGAGTTGATGCGGTACTCGCTCATGACGGCCTTGATCTCATCGTTGTCAATGTGGGTCAGAGGCACCGTGTTAGTGATGTTGAGGCCACCCTTATCTTTCTTCTTGAAGGTGATGTTCGGGGGCTCTTTGTTAATGCGGATGCCGAAGCCTTCCAGCTCGGCCTCGATGACTCGCTTGTCCGTCAGAGGCTTGTTGACGTCCAACACAATGAAGATCAGGTGGCATGTCTTAGCGACAGCGATAACCTGTCTACCTCGTCCTCGGCCATCCTTGGCACCCTCGATAATTCCGGGAAGATCAATCATCTGCAAGGGGGCGCCTGCGTCGTCCAAAGTCAGCCATAGCAAAAAGCCACCATGTTGGGCACGAAGCGACGGGTGGCAGGCGGGTGAAAAGGAGGAGGAGGAGGAGGAAGAGGAGGGACCGCAGGAGCCAAGCGGGAGAGACCCCGGGAGAAAACAAACTAACCGTTATAGACGACCTGGCCAGGCACCGAGGTCAGGGTCGTGAATTCGTATGCGGCCGCCTCCGAGTGTTGCCCCGTGAGATGGGACATCAGCGTACTCTTGCCCACCGAGGGGAAGCCAATGAAGCCGATGCTGGCGACACCGGTTCTGGCCACATCGAAGCCGGCGCCGGCGCCACCACCACCGCTGCTCGAGGGCGTCAGCAGCTCTCGCTTGAGCTTGGCGAGTTTCGCCTTGAGCTGGCCCAGATGATACGACGTCGCCTTGTTCTTCTGGGTCTTGGCCATCTATCGGGGAGGGGGGGGGTTAGATCGAGCGACCGCGGGTCAAGGTCGAGAGGGGCGTGTGTCTCGTCCGGGGGAAGGGGGGTTTCATAGGTAGTCAACGTACTTCGGCCTCAATCTCCTTGATCTGTTGGTTTGGGTTTCTCCGGTTAGCGACATCGACATCGACAGTGGCAGGCGAGCGGGCATTTGCGTAGAGAGCGTCAACGAACCTTGTCCACCGTGGTCGACATGGCGGCGGCTGGCGGCTGCGGCGGCGGTCTGAGTCTCTCAGTCTAGCCTGGGTTTAGGTCGAGATGCAGGATCGGTCTCGGTTCCGTCGTTGGAGGTGTCACAGGCGCGGCTTGTCTGTGATAGTTGCAATTGCGTGTGATGAATTGTCTGCATGGTGGGGTAAATTTTTCATTGTGGTTGTAACCGCCACCAGCCAGTGTGATGTCAGCCAGCGAGTGAGTGGGGCCTGACCTTTCCCACCCTTCACACCTTAGTTTCGGCTTTCGCAGCATTTGCCTCTGACCTATCTAAATCCTCATTGTCACTGTCCGTTCGCTGGCTGGGTACGGCCAACCTGTAGTCTAGTGTTTCCTTCATTCCCCTCATCTTTCGTTCCTAGGTACATACCTAGCCTACTTCACCTCAACGGCATGGTCCGGCGAGCCCGAATCCGTTGGCCTGTTCGCCTGTTCAAGCAAGCAGCATTCTCACAACACTCGCAAGATATCCAATCTCATACGGTGACGTGCCTTGTCAGACCTCGTCAATCACCTGAAACACACCAGGTGTCTTGCCTGTTCGTAATGGTAGCTGTTTAATTTGTGTTGCCTTTGGCTTGTTACAAGGTTCTGCAACCATCACTTCCAAAGTTGGTGTTCAACTCGGACATCAGAATTCTTCAACAGGCCAGTGCCGTTCGTCTTCCACACGTCCTTCGTAATCACTTCCAGTCTCTCGACATCAAAAGGCCTGCAAATGTCATCGTCGAGCCCCATCATTGCCCTTTGCATATCCCAACCTGTCCCACCTAGTCCAGGTAGATACCCCATCAACTACCTCAAAGGGTAAAACAAAAAGAGCAAACCAGACAAGGGCATCGGTCTGTCTGTCTGCCTGCGCCGTCCATGATCGTTACTCTGACAAAGAGAATCTCAAAAAAGGTAGTATAGGCACTTCTTCCCCATTATCGTCCCTACGCCTTAGTCACTCTTATGCTAGGCTCAGGCCGGAGATCCGTTTATGCCATTCGTCAACCCATTCATGGCCATGTGCTCATCCGTTGAGCTGGACAGCAGAACCTTGGTCGTGCCATTGGCAAAAGACCTAGCTGGGGTGGCAGATTTCTGGCTAATTGGGGACGTGTGAATGCCGTTCACTAAGACCGGGCTCATGTGGCCATTCAAAAGGTGCTCGAGGCCCTGCTCCACGCACACTTGAGCGTACTCAGGATCATCCGGGTAGACTTGTAACAAGCCTCGTCGAGGGACTCGTTTTTCGGGGAACGGCACTTTGCTCGTCTGATGTACCGACGGCATGTCTTCACCCACCAATGATCCGTCAATGTAGTACCTGTATCGCGGAGCAAATCCATGATAGCGGCTTGCATCCGGATCCGACTTCCATTTCTGTGTTGCTGTCCAGCCAAATCCTTGTGCCTCCGTCTCTAAGAGCTCGCGGTACTCGACCCCAAGCTGGATGTTCCGGAGATGTGGGACGTTTGGAACTGTATACATTAAATCCGACACCTAGATGCAAGTTAGTGAGCCGTCCCCTTGAAAGCATGATGAGACATTTGTATCCTACCTTCACGAAGAACATGTCGGTATTGAGAAATCTCTCCCAGGCCTCCATCTTGAGTCGCTCCTTTGTTTGGAAGCGCAAAGTATATGGATCTTCCTCGCCATAGTAGTTGGGGAGCTGTAGTCCGAGATCCCACAGCTTCTCAGATACCAGAGAGTAGAGCTTCCACTCGACTCTCCAGAGCGACTTCTTGGCAAGAGAAGAGACTGGAACGCGTTCCCAAGCGGTATCTGAAGGCTCGGTTAGCATCAGTGCAAGATTGTCATTGGTACAAGGAGGTCCTTACATCTTGAGAGATCAAGGTCCTTCTCGCCAAGAAGGAGAGCAACGTGTGTATTGAGAACCCATTGCTCACGGCCTTCTGCAGTTCGATTTGTCTCAGGCCGGATGGTGTCGTATCGGACGCCTTGCATGCGCTTGAACTTCTCGGTAATGGAGGGAAGCTTCGGGTTCGGGCACGTATCGAGCCACCTCAGCAACGGTGGCAACTTGTCCAGCCGTATGCGTTCCTGCTCTTCCCGCAGCCGTCGCAGCTCGGCTTCGCGGGCAGCTCTTTTTCTCTCCATCTCCTCCCGGTGGGCCTTCTCTCGTCGCTCACGCTCCTTGCGTTCCTCTTCTTCGCGTTGTCGTCGAGCTTCTTCGGCTGCTTCTCTCTCAAGCTGCTCTCGACGAAGTCTTTCTTCCTCCTCGCGTTCCTTTCGCTCTTCCTCTTCCTTCCTCTTCCTCTCCTCTTCTATTCTCCGTTTCTCTTCCTCCTCGAGACGGACTTTCTCTTCGGCCTCGCGTCGCTGCCGCTCTTCCTCTTCTTGTCGTTTCCGCTCCTCCTCGATTTTCCGCTTCCGTTCGGCCTCGCGTTCTTCCTCCTCTCTTCGTTTTCTCTCTTCTTCCTTCCGCTGAAGCTCTTCTTTCCGTTTGATTTCTTCCTTTCGCTTCATCTCTTCCTCCTCTGCCCTTCTCCGGGCTTCCTCTTGCTCTCGTTTCCTCTTCTCTTCAGCTTCGACACGCTTGCGTGCTTCTTCCTCTTCCTTCATCTTCTTCTTTCTCGCCTCCTCTTGCTCGTGGAGGCGCTGCCTCTTCTGCTCGGATTCCTTTTCTCGGGCTGCTTGGGTGTCACTTTCAGCTAAAGGTTTTATTGAATCAACAGCGTCCTGCATAGCCACGTCAGTATCCTCAGATTTGACGCGAGTCTGCTTTTCGCTGCCGCTAGATCGCACTGAATCTCCGCGATGGAGGTCGAGACGTGACCCCCGACGATCATCATCGTGAAGTTTCTGAGTAGACTTGGATGAATGCTTGGTTGGCTGGTCTAGAGAGGCGGTGGATTTCCGGGGTCGCTCGTCTGAGGAGAGTGACCGCTTCTGTCGCTTCTCTTTGCCTTCGCCGTCAAGACGTCGCCGCTTCATAGGGGCTTCACTGTCATCCTTGTCGCCGTTGCTGGGTCGGTCGGGGGTGATGCTAGTTCGATGCCTCTTGGTCGATCCGTCGCCAGACATTGCGAGGCGGTCTCTGGATTCGTCTCGCTTCAGGGCCTTCGTACGATCGTGGTATTTCTCGGACAGTTTCTCATTCCTATGCTTCTCGGATGGCTCATCATGCCTGGAGTCATGGGGACTCAGGGGGGTTTCTTTCAGTGACGAAGCGTTGGACACCATGCTAGCACGCCTCTGTTTTTCTCGCTCTCCCCTTTGCAACTCGCCCTTGGAAACAAGTTTCCTCCTGGGTTTGACCGTTTCGCCTTCAGATGATACGCCGGCGGCGTCAGACTCGATGCGCTTGGTCTTGAGCTGCTTATGGGAAACGGTAGGTGAAAGCTCGCGATCTGAGACAGTAATCGAGGAGAGTCGATCTTCCTTCTTGGGTCGTCCGGGACCGCGCTTTTGAGGCTGCTCGTCCCCGTGGGTTGCAAAGGACTCGGACTTCCGTTTCTCCCTGGGGCTAGTGAGCTTCGGCATGCCGGCCCTTTTTCTCGGCTCAGCCTCTCGCGAGGGGCTCGAGAGGTTCCGCTTGCGCTGCCATACCTCCTCCTTCGCCTCAGCTCGCCTAGCCCTCTTAGCCTCCCGCTCTTCACGTTCCTTCTCTCGATCGCGTCGACTAGGTGATTTTGCCCTTATCGAATCCTTGTGGCTGCGCTTGTATTCATCATACGCGTTTTTGAGCATGTGTTCTTCCTCCTTCCAGTTCGTCCCTTGTCGGCGGCGGGCAATCTCATAGTATGTTTCTCCTTCCATGCGCCTCGTCGGATCAAACCCCTGCTGTTCTAAAAGTAGCTCCAAGACTTTGATATTCTCTTGCCCAATAGCTGCAAGTATTGGTGTTGCAAACTCTGGTTGTATGGAGGATACAGGGGCTGGATCCGGACGGGCGCCTCCTAAGCCTAGGAGTAGTTGAATAACTAAGTCGTGGCCACCTCTTGCGGCAGCAACCATTGATTCGGGGTCATCGTATCCCTCCTTGACCTGAAGAATCCGGGCCACAGTCTCTTCGTCACCGCGACCGGCGGCCTGTCTGAGAGTCTTGTCGTCGAGAGGCATGTAAAGTAAGTCGTTTCTTGTTTTGGTCGATCGCACCGTCCCGCTTCTTCGTCCGCCGAGTCCAGACAGGGTGGCAGGAGACTGGCGAGGGCTATCCGGCGCGTAGGAATCTCTCGCATCGTGGGAGTCGTGATGAGAGGGGTGTTCTTCGGAGGTTCGACGTCGTTCACCAGCTCGTTTTTTTGCCTCCACAAGAGCAGCTCTGATCTCAGCAGCATTCTGGGTATCATCGCTCACTCGGTCGATGGGCTCCTCGCCGTTCACGTTGGCCTTGCGGGGGTTGACACCAGCGTCCAACAACAACTTCACCACGCCCAGATGGCCGTTATCGACTGCGTCTAGCAATGGAGTGTCTTTGTCGTAGTTAACACAATCCAGATTACAGCCAGCCTCAATCAAAAGCTTGACGATGTTCTCACAACCATTAATTGCGGCAATTTGCAAGGGAGTGTTGCCGGCGTAGTCAGCAACGTTCAAGTCCTCGGGTCTCTCGCCAAGCCGGTGTTTGGCGCCGTCATACTCGCCTCGAGCGCAGGCGCGGGCCAGGAAGGTCTGACCGTGAGCGTCAAGATGTTTTTTATGTGGCGCCAATTTGACTGGGGAGGCATTGGGATCGCCCGTGACAGGCGTCGCTAGGCCGCGGAGCTTCGAGCTGCGAGGGTGTGGGCTTCCGCTAGCAGAGGAGTCGTCAGAGAGATAGTCGGTAGGTTGTAATGGCGTCGGTAGGCGCTTCTTCTTCTGGCCGAGGCCGTTGGGGGTATAGGAAGGAAGCTGTGAGGAAGCACTTCGTCGGTGAGTTCGAGGCGGCGGGGAAATCGATCGAGAATCGTGGTGAAACTTGGATGGCGGAGGCTTGTGATCCTTGTGCAGGCGGCTGGAATCGATGCCTGCACTGGTGGTGCGTTGGCGCCGAGCCTTGCGGCTGTCGGCCTCGTCGTCGGAATCCAGCTTGGGGACCTTGCGCTTGTGCGGAAGCAGACGCTCACCAGACTTGAGCTTGTCGCGGAGAAGTGTTTTGGGAGGCCTAGGGTGGGCCTGTTCGGAATCGGAGGAGGAGCGGGGGCCATCGGACCGTCGACGTTGTTTGTGCTGATGCTGGTGCTGGGGTGGGGATGCGGGAGCCGAGCTCAAACCACTGGAGGCGTCCTTGCTTCGAGGCTGCTTATCACGGTCGAGGTGGCCGACCAAGCGCTTCCTTCTGACAACGTCGTTGAGACCTCGGGGGGCTGGAGGTTTTTCAACATCGTGGGAGCCGAAGGGTTTAGGCGGGGGCTTGGCCGCGTCGCCGTCGCCATCGCTCTTGTCTTCCTGTCTCACCTTGCGGGCCTTGGAGGGGGAGTGGCCGTCTTTGCCGGGAAGGACAATCGTCTCCGCATCTGAATCGCGGTCTTCGGGGGGGTCTAGATCGGGGACGGCGGACAGATTCGCGACGGGACGTGGCTCTTTGGCGGGAGACGCGAGCTTGGGGCTCGTAGGCGCGGGCGAGGCAGTGGTCTCACGCCCGGGGCCGGGCCGCTGAGGGGAAGCGCCAACAGGCCTCGTCTGGTCGGACTGGGCAGCATTATGCGCATCCATATCATTTACCTGCGAGGAGGACGAGTAGCTACCACCATCCTGGAGATGACGGTGAGGGTCGGCGTAAAGGGGGCGACTGATTCGCGTCGAGGGCGTGGTGCTAGATCGAACCAGCCCCTATCGCTTGGAGTGGACGTGTTGGGGGAGAAGGCGAGCACGGCGAGCACGGCGTGCCAAGGGGCGCGGATCGAAGAGGTTCACGCAGGACGCGGGCGCGGGCGAGGCAAAGTGGGCGCCACAGCAGCACGAAATGAAGAGGCTGCGGAGGATCGAGGGCTCGTTGGGTCTTGGATGAGGGATGGATGCTGCGAAGAGTCGATTGTCGGCGTTTGGCTCGAAGCTGAACGAACCTTGTTTGGGAATGACAGATGAAAACGGGACTTTGGCCCAAGCCGCGAGACAAAGTCTGTCCTTCCAGGGCAGGTTGATGGCTGGCTCCAACATGATTGGCCGGCTACAAGGGGGGGGGTACGGCGGTCCACAGCGACTCCAACCGCAGTTTTGCTGGGCTCAGTGGCTAACAGAGCCAAATCGCACAGAGGTTTCAGTGCTTCTCACCGCTACCAGCCCGCCGTCTCTAAGAGAATGTCTAGATTGAGAATGGAATCGGGATACTTCTTAACAAGAACTGCTTGTCATTCGGCGGGCACAGAGGAGAATCTAAATAAAGACCAATTTCAACCCTCAATCATCGCAAAGAAAAACAGGCAGTCAGCACCCCTTCGTCCTCCTCGTCCTCCTTGCATCAGCAGCTTCCCATCTCATCCCTCGTCACGTTTCATCAACGCCGGGTAGTTGAAATCGCACTGTTGCCTTGCAGTCTGCCTGGTCTCATTAGCGGCACGTGTGCCACCACCTGACGCTACACATCCAAGCTTCCTTGAGACCTTGTTCTTCCTGCTTTATGCACGCATCCTTGGTCGTATCATCATTGACTCTCAGACGACAAGAGTGCACACCACTAAGACGGACACCCGCATTTCTTCTTTGTTGCGCGTTCGCCTCACTTACGGCGACCAATGACTTGCGCCATGCCTCTGTGCCCTCCTCAGACAGGCAGCCCCGACTACGCCATGGCTGATAACAAATGCCATGACATCTCGCTGCCTGTGTCTCTGGACCATGCGAGAATCACTGCCCTGCCCGATAGCGCGTTCTACATCCCAAACTTCATTAGCGAAGAAGAAGAGAAGACGATACTCACAAAAGTACGTGCATTGCATTCACTGGATGGGTTGCCGCTGACCATCCTCGCCAGATTGCCGCTGCGCCCAAACCCAGATGGAAGCAACTCACGCACCGCAGACTCCAAACCTGGCCCTCGGACCTTATCAAGAATAAGTTACTGGATGCTCCGCTACCGTCCTGGCTCGAGAACCCTGTAATTTCGCGGTTGCGATCACTCCCCGTCCAAGAAGGACAGGCTGAACATATCTTCAATGGTAGCCCACACAAGAAGCCAAACCATGTTCTCATCAACGAATATCCCCCTGGGATCGGCATCATGCCACACAAGTTAAGTACACCACAGGTGAATAATCCTCCCCGCGCTACGGGATGCTCATCTTACCATAGGATGGTGCTGCGTACTGGCCAGTGGTCTGTACAGTAAGCCTTGGCGCTAGCCTATGCTTGAACATACATCGCAGCAAGGACGACGGTGCCCTAGACCCAGAGCCCGCTTGGAGGATCCTGCAAGAACCTCGTAGCCTCCTCATCACAACTGAACAGCTCTACACGGACTACCTCCACGGAATCGACGATATTGAGGAGGACGTCGAGCTCTCCGCCGAGAACGTCGCCAACTGGTCTCTGCTTCAGGATACCGATGCATATGCTGACGGCCGCAATGTCCGCCAAACCCGCACAAGCCTGACATATCGAGACGTTCTGGGTGTCTCCAAGGTGGCAAACAAGCTTGGCAAGTTTCTCATGCGATAAACGAGACAGCTTGGCAAGCGGTGCAGCAAGCCTAGAATACAAAGGGTATCATCGTCCACCTCCCGGCCACTTTGTCCGGCCCAAATTTTTCCACGTACCACTTCTTCGTCCCGACCGCGGTTGCTCCGAGATTCACGGTCACGAACAAAAGCCCGCAAAGGACCGTCTTGTTAAACATCTGGCCCAGAGGTGCAGAAATCCAGGCAATGGCGACGTAGATGAGGCATTCGCAGGTGTAGTGTGGGCAGAGGAGGAAGCTGAACCAACCCTCGTAAGGGAGTGTGTACTTCTTCAAACTCGCCAGATGCAGATGGCACTGGTTCTGCTTCCGACAGGCGAGTACATACAGCAGGAATCCCAGCGACGTTCTTCGTCGCACGAGAAGCGGACCTTGGTGAGACAGCTCCCAAGACTCAAGAACCGCACCTATGCGTGGTCAGTCAGTTGTAGATCCAGACAAGGCCAAGACAACATACTCGAACCCTCAACCCAGACGGAGACGCCGATAGCAGAGTAGAAGACCAGTCCTAGGGCCCAATGGACGACCCACATTGGGGACGACCCCGGTTTCGACACATACAGGCTCTCGTAGAGCCTCCTCGAGCCTTGCACCGCCATCAGCAACCACGCCAGGTACACCTGGCCCAGTTCCATCGACGGTTCCCCGGATCTGTCCTGCAGCTTCGCTACTTCTCTCACAATATTGCCTCTCTGGATATACTGCCATGCCCAAAACGCGGAAGAGGATACCGACACTATATAAAAGTGTAGGAACCAAGAGTGGGGGACCGCCCCAACGTCAGTCAGCTTGGTCAAGAGTCTCGACATGGTTCCAAGCCTCCTTGTCCCATATGCACATTCCTGGGGCCGCCTTGCGCCGTAGTCCATTACGGCGCTGCGAACTTCTTTCGGGAGTGCTTGGATGGCCACGATGAGGCATGTGGCGAGGAGGAAGAAGGTCTGGCACCATTGGGCCGGCGACAGGGCCGATACCGACTGGCCCAACGCGTGTAAAGAGTCCATAATGTGTTCCGTTTGCGACTGGCGTGCTAGGTGGATACGAGGAAGAGAGAGGAGGGAAAGGGGCAAGGGAGTTTGAAAGAAGTAAGAAACATGTGCTTGCCCGTGAATGCTTCGCTTATTAGAGCGGGCTGACATCAACACAGTGCCGGAAACCGATGTTCCGACCGACATCCACTGTGTCCCACTTTCAGTCCTGATAATCCCGACTTCTCTCTCACTGTTGGACGATCGGCCATAACTTTATTCTCTACCTTGAAACGACGAAATCGGCCTGTTAGCGTCATCAGTATCTATGCGCCCACAACAGCGACTAGCCGGCCAATTCGAGATGCGAATCAGGCTTGTGGCTCCTTCGGCAGCGTACAAAGTACCCAGTTTCACCCACCTTATCCCAGGCCCTCGCACGTGGCCGAGAACTTCACTTGGCTTCATCAAACAAGTCCTATATTAAGACAACTGAACACTTCATGTTGCAATGCAGCCTCTTCTACAAATGAATGACGTATCAAAGCAAACCAGTCTATACAAAGTGAGCGTATCCGTGTGTCCCTCTACCTGATAGTACATACTGAAAGGAAACGATGCTCGAAGTCAACCCCGAACTCCAAAGGAAACCGGATACCTGACCCGGAATCCCTAATCCTACACCCAAACCCATTGTCATCTTCCTGCACCATCTTGAGACCGGCCCTACACGCCAGTGCCCCAGGTGTTGCAGCGAGAGGAAGCATAGACATTACTGTTCTGACTCAGGCAGTCGTTATACTGAGCCGTGCACTTGCTCTGGGCGGTCGAGGCGCTGTCGCTGCCCCAGATATTGAACCAGCGCTTCTCGTTACTCTCCATGTTCGCCTCCATGGCACGCCTGGCGAAATAGCTCTTGCCACCGAATTGCTGGCAACTCGTAACATAGACCGAGGTGCAACTATCGTACTGGGCCTTGCAAGCATCGGCGCAGGCGTTCTGGGTCTGAGTACGGCTGTACGACTTGCACAAGCCGCTGTTTGAGTTGGTGTAGAGCTTGAAGGGCATGCCAGAGGTGAAACCGCTCTTGAGGTCGTTGCAGCTCACGAGGGGAAGATCAATATCTCCAGCGGGGTTGCCGGGACCATAGCTCCATCGCCAGCTGGAAGGTTGAGTGCAGATGTTGGTGGGCGCAGGAGCGCAAGAGGTGGAAGCACTGGCGGGAAGGGTGCTGGTAGTGGTCGCGGCGCAAGGGACGACGGACGTGGTGGTCTGGGCAGCGTTACCACCCTGGGCCGGGTACTTGCTCAGGCAGTCCTTCTTGTAGCACTTTCCGCTTCGACAAGTCGAGCCGCAGTAGGACTGGATGTTTCCGCACCACGAGGAGAAGTCGAAGCAGTTGAGAGCGCTGGGCCAACCAGCAGACTGGAAGCACGAGGCAATCATCTTGGCGCAGGTGTTGTAGGCGGCGGTGCAGCTGCTGGCGTCCTGGAAGTCGGGCAGCGAGGGAGAACACCAGCTACCGCACTTGTACTCGCAGCTGTTAGGAAAGGTGATGGTCGAGGTACACATAGCGCCGGACGCAGTGGTGGTGATGATGATGGTGGTCAGCTTGGTGGTAGACGTGCTTCGAGCGGACGTGGACGAGGTCGAGGTGGTTGATCTTGACGTCGAGGTCGAAGAGCCCGAAGTTGAGGTGGATGAGGCCGAAGTCGAGGTCGACGAGCTTGAAGTCGAGGTCGACGAGCTTGAAGTCGAGGTCGACGAGCTTGAAGTCGAGGTCGACGAGCTTGAAGTCGAGGTCGACGAGCTTGAAGTCGAGGTCGACGAGCTTGAAGTCGAGGTCGACGAGCTTGAAGTCGAGGTCGACGAGCTTGAAGTCGAAGTCAAGGTGGAAGTTGAAGTCGAGGTGGTCGAAGTTGAGGTCGAAGAGCCCGAAGTTGACGTCGACGAGCTTGAAGTCGACGTCGAAGAGCCTGAACTCGAACTCGAAGTCGAAGAGCTGCCGCCTGCAGTGGTGCTGGCCTGGGCAGTGGTGGAGCTGGACCCGGCCGAAGCCGAACTGGAAGATCCGCCATTCGTGCTAGACAAAGAGCCAGTCTGGACAACCACTGAGCTGCTGGCACCAGAAACGTAGCCACAAGGTTGCAGAGAAATGAGGTCGTTGGCGACGTACAGACTCAATCGGTTGCTGCCACCGCACATCGATGTGATGTCGCCGTTGCAAGGCATAATGCAGTCGGTAGCAAGAGCCGGCGCAGTGTCGTTAGCCAGAACCATGCCGCACCAGCACTCGCCGCCGTACTCCAGACCCGCAAGGGGGAAGCCACCGTCTTCACAAGCCTGGAGACAGATCTTGGGCGTCATGGTCGAGCCCGGGAGATCCTGTTGCCAAGAAAGAGCACGGCCCTTGGCGGAGGCGTCGGTGTAGCAGCCAAGAGACTTGTAGTCGGCGATGCTGCGGACGCCGGTGCTGAAGGTAGGGTCGGACCAGATGGACATCTGAGCATCACCACCGCAAGTCTCGGTATTGTCACCGGCGCAGGGAAGCGTGCACACGGACTCATCGAGCTGCTGGCTGTCGACAGTGGCGCCGCAGAAGCACACGCCGTAGTACTTGAGGCCGGCATAACGGAAACCGTTGCCCTTGCACTCAGCAACACACTTCTCGACGGTCATTTGCTGCATGTCCTGGCTGGACCGATAGATCAGAGTGTCCTTTCCGCTGTCCTGGTGGCCATTGAAGCAACCGACGTAAACATACGGCTGGAAGGGATCAAGGCAGGATGGAAGCTCAACATTCCAAGCCTGGGAGGTTTGAAAGAGCGCGAGCGTCGCAGCAGCGACGACATTTCGAAACGAAGGCATCTTGCAGAGAAAGCCGACAAACAACTGAAGGTCGTTTTAATGAAAGTGGTATAAAGGGAGCTGGTAGCAGAAGACGGGGAAAAGAGAGTGTGCTGGTTGCTTGTGTCAAGCTGTCGTTGTGCTGATGGTGAGAAAGGAGTTTCTGGATGGATAAAGGCGAGATATTTATCCTTTCCTCGGCTTCACAACGTGGGTACCCGAGCCTCACAAATCGGATCTCGGCCATCCACGGGATCACCGCATCCTCCACAGACTCTAGGTCTAGCTGTCGTTGCAAACCGATCGACCGCCGCCTCACGGTCACTGGCAGCCCGCACGGCAAGCAAATTCCCCGGAGCAGCATCGAGGCAGGACGCGATGCCATAACAGGCCCCAGCCAAAAGCGCCACTGGAGGCTCCAAAGAGGAGCCCGCGGAACCCGACAGCCCACCAAGATGGCTGGAAGGGATCGACGAGGGCTAGATCAGGGAAAGGCTCGACTGCGGTCTAAGCCCGAGGTTAAGGATGAAGGTCGACCCAACAGCGTGAGTAGGGCTCTAAGATCGAATACGGAGACGATGAAACCGCCACGGAGTTAATGGTTGGAGGCATGGGTGCGCATGTAGCAGCCAAGGTCCAAATCTCACAGTGCCGTCGGCTCCGGCAACACGAGTGAAAGGCGTTATTCTTGGGACAGGGTGGAAAGTCACCGGTGATCCAGGTCGAGAGAGATGATTACTCACAATCTCGCACATTAACCCTTCGCAGTCCCTCTCTGACTGTTGCTACTACCGCCGCATCACTTACTTACATCTTTTAGATTCTATCAGACGAGCAGGAGTCCCGACTGCAAAGGACCAAGAACGAGGTAAAGTGAACAAAGAAGACGGCTTTGGCATAGCAGATGAAGCCCAAGCTCTCACCCATAACACATCCCAGATCTTCAGACGACGATATATTCAAGTCCTGGACGAGTAGGGTAAGCTCACGCCAGTCTAAGTGCTTGCCTGACACTTTGACAGGCTACTTGCCGCAACACAGTTCTAGGTCCAGGTCCAGATCCGCCCTGCAACGCCAAAAAAAAGGTCACGCCTTGAACCAAATCGGATCCGTGATGGGCTGTAGTTAGGATAAGTCCGTAGCCTTACTAGCCCATCTTGTCTATAGCCAGACGTCCTCTCTCCCAGCACAGCACGCTGAGGCCGAGTACGACAGAGACCAAGCGAGCCCGCTAACCGGCCTGGCCGTGACCCGTGGGAGATCCGTTCCAGACTCTGACTGCTTCGGGACGACTTGGACCCTATTTTGGGTTTGTTTCATACGCCTTAGCGGGCAGCCACAAGGCTATTATCTTCTTCTTCGGGGGAGCCAACCTTTCCTACTTACATCCCAGAGCCCACAGCCCACATGCGTCTGTTGCTATCATCTAGAGACGATTGCAAGCATCGGGGATTCTTGGGATTGGACTTTGTGCTGGTGGCTTTTTGTTTTGCTTGCCTTTGCCGCTCGCGTTGCTGTGGTGGCAGACATGACTCTTTGCTTGCCAACCCATCCACAGCCAGCTTCCTTTCAACACCATCCGCAAAGCTTGACGCCTCGCGGGTCCCCCTGCTCTCAACGCCCCTAGGACTTCCCCTTCTAGACTGTTTCAGTGTTCCCACTTCGAGTTCGCCATTCTCCGTCTCGGTCTCTCTAGCTTCACTTCTTCTTGGAGAGGCCAACCCACTCTTGCCCACCACACCAAGAGATGAAAAGAGAGGGAGTGAGAGGGAGAGACGCCCATCTCCGGGGTATCCGTTACAGACCCGAGAGCAACTAGGTTTACGGCAGGAGCCCGATCCGATGTCCCGAAAGTTTCTCAGTCCAGCTTTTACAATGCGCCTACCCTGTAGCACCTGGATGATACAAGGAGGATGATTGAGATAATTCCAATTGGATAAGAATGGAGTGTTTGGCGTGTTTTTATCACTAATAAACCACCTTCTTCCTCGTGTTAAAGTATGCGGTTGAGCCCATGGTTCGCACTAATAGATGCGATGATAGAATGAACGCCCTCCTTTCAAGACGTCAGCCACCATCTTCTTTGGCCAGTTCACCTGAAGTTCGCAAACGGTAAACTGATGGCCAACAGATGTACTAATTGCATGTGAAATTATAGACGTGAGTGAGTTGCCTGTCTCGTGGTTCAAGTTCATCCATCAATCCTACTCCAATAGCCGAGCCGGACTAGAACACTCCCCTATTAGGAGAACTTCCAATATTCATCTCGCAAAGCAACATGACACTCCGAACATGCCGTACCTAGGTAGGTACAAGTCATCTCTCCCTCTCACACAGAACAAAACAGTCATTCTACGATGCTCATCGAGACGTAATGCAACAATTGAAACTACTTAATGCTCAGGTAACCTCATGACAGATGCGTACTCGCTATACTTTTCTCCTCATTCTGGTGTGCTCAGCCTCACATCGAAACGGAGATTAGACTGAGCTCTAGAGTACAACCATCTCCCTGTGCAACCATCCAATCCCTATAACGCCTGTGCAAATCGCAACAATGTGTCCATCTGCGCTGCTCGTCCTCACCTCCTGCTTCCATCAGGCCTTGTTCCTCATGTGGGGAGGAACCCACTTGCCAGCTGTTCGCGAAGCCGGCAGACCCTCCGTAGGGGGCGCGGGCGACTCCTTGCGCTCGGGCTCAGCACGGTCAGAGCCTTTGCGTTCCATCGCCGCACCCCGAGATCCGAAGGTGCGAGGAGGAAGGTCTCTGGGCTCTCTCGGCTCCCTGCTGGGGGCGCTGACGGGTGGGCTGCTGCTCTCGGTGCCACTGGCTCCGCCACCCTGCGCCTTGGCAGCCTCACGCTCACGCCAGCTGGGTTTACCACCAGACAGGGCCAGTCGCGGGGGACCAGACGGTCGGTCGCCAGAGTCGGCCCTCTCCATTGCGGAACTGGTGCGGGCGGGTGGCAGGGGAGCCTCGCCGGTTTCCGACGACTCCCTCTCGCGCCACTTGCCAGACCCGATGGTTGGTGGTCTCCGGGCCTCGATGGTCTCGCTGCTTCTGCCGAACCCACCAGTAGCACCGGCAGCAGGGCGTTCCTTCTCGGCCTTGCGGCGGGCTAGAGCCTCCTCCTCGCGTCGCTGTTGAAGGGCCGCCTTCTCGAACTGAGCTTGACGCTCCTGCTCCCGCTGCTCCTTGTGCTTGGCCATCTCCTCCCTGCGGGCCTCGTCTCGGATACGCTGCTCCTCCTTTTCCTGGGCAGCACGCTCCTCGGCCTCCTGAAGCTCGCGCTCTCTCTCCTCGCGCTCTCGCTTCTCCCGGAGCTTGCGGTCGCGCACCTCCTTCTTGCGCAGGGAAATCTGCTTCTCTAGCTCGCGCTCCGCATCGCGGCGACGCTTCTCAAACTCGTCACGGCGACGCTCGTGCAGAGAGTTTCGGAAGTTCTCGTAGAGAGGCACCAGACGGCTAAGGCGGTGCTTGAGCTCAACCGACTCCTTGTGTTTCTGCTCAGCGTCCTTGAGAGTCTTCGCCTTGACCTTGTCGTAGATGGCACGATCCTGCTCGCTCTGCTTGGCGTAGTCCTCGTGAAGCTTCTTGCCTTCCTCCTTACGGTAGGCACGCTCCAAATGGTCTAGGCGCTTACCAGTGATACGGAGGCGCTCGTTCACATCGTTCTTCTCGCGCTCTAGCTGGGCCAGCTTCATGGCACGCAGGCGGTTGCTGTCGAGGTTGTCCAAGTCATCGATGTTGATGTCAAGAGCCTTGTCGCTCATGTTCAGATCCGCAATCTGCTTCTTGAGCTCTTCCTTGCGGACGCGGTCCTGATCTGCCTTGAGACGCCTGGCTTCGCGCTCCTTCTGCTCGTCAGCCAGTCGCTTGTCCTCAGCTTCCTGGAGAGCCTGCTCGCGAAGGCGCTTCTGGCGAGCGTTCTCCTTCTCCTTCTTGGCCTGGATCTCGGAAGCCTCGTCTTTACGCTTCTGGATAATTTCCTTGCGGCCGAGGATCTCGAGATGTTCTTGCTCAGAGCCAGCCTTAGCACGGACTAGCGCGGCGTTGCGAGCCTCGATACGGTCCTTATTCAAGCTAGGATCGATGTAGTGGCAGGTAGTGAATAGCGATTTGGCAAGGCGAGTGAGCTGAGATCGAACAATCTCCGAGGGAGTGCTCTGGAGGCGCTGGACGTTGCCGGCCTCAGCTTCGGCAGAACCGGCGCCGGAGCCGCTGTGACTGGCCTTAGAGGATGAGAAGACATCATTGTCGAAGCTGAGAACGCCAGTGGCATGGTCCATACGGATGGCGAGGTCGCCCTTCTTGTTACCGTTCATGATGAACTTCTCAATGGTCCCGCGAGTGACCTGGAAGGGCTCAGGGAACTGAGCCAGGCTCTCCACAAAGGCCAGGTCGACAGTCTCGTATACCTGGGAGAGTTGCTGGAACAGTCGGGTCAGAATGACCTGCTGCAGGGGAATAATGTACTTCTCCATTTCGGCATCGGCACCAATCTTGGTCAGAATGGGAGAAATCTTTTGGCAAATGGACAGAGGGTGGAAGTCCACCTCGAGGATGTTGTAAAGATCCCGGATCTCGGAGCGGGCGCGCTGGAGAAGGGACTTGGACTGAGCGTCGCGGAAGAGACGAGCACGGGTAGGGGCCTGCGTCATGCCGAGGAGGTGAGTGAGACGCGAGTTCTTGTTCTTCCTGGCCTCATCAAAGTCGACCATGGCACCGCGGGATCGCGAAGTGCTGATGACGGGAATGGCAAGAGCCGACAGCAAGACAAACGAGGCAGCCTTCTGAAGATCGGCCTCAGTGGCCGGGGGGTTGTCGGCCTTTTTGCCCTGACCGCTGGCAACCAGGACGGAGGACTGGCGGAGGAGGGTGTAGTATCGCGACCAAGCAGCGGCGTGGAAAAGATAGTTTTCGCCAACGAGGAAGATTCGGGTGAGCTTCTCGTAGTAGTTGGCCATCATGATGTTCTTGGGAGGGCGCTTGCTGAGGTTCAACAGGGTGTGAATGTCCTCAACGCTGCGGAAGGCCTCTTGCCAGAGTTCCAGCTCGACAGCGACGTTGAGCTGCTGGAAACGAGTCTCCAGGTGTCGCTGCAGGGTATCGGGGTCGCTCAAGTTGATGGCGTGCATCTGGGAAGAGTACTTGGCTGCGGTCTGGACATGGTTGCGGAGGAGCTCGCAGAGTCTTCGGAACTCGGTCTTTCGGGTGTACTTAAGGCAGAAGTCGAAGGCCTGCATGGCAGTGCTCTGGTAGAGGACCTCGAGACGGGCATTGTTTCGTAGAATGTCGAGAACGGTTCGGTAAGCCTCCCAAAGGAACTTGAGCCAAGGGGTGACGATGGCACGGTCGGTACGGTCCCGAGACTGCTCGCCGGAGACGGTGGCGAGAAGGATGGACTCGGGGGTCTCGCTGGCCTCTAAATCGTCGACACTGGAAGTGGCGGCGGTGGCCTCAATGCTCTCCTGAACCTCATCGGCCTTCTGCTGGGCGGCGGTGACCTTCTCGACGGCGAGCTCGATGAACTTTTTCAAAACCAACTGTACATGCCCAAGTTAGTAGGGTGCTTTATAGGCGAACTCAAAAGAAAAAAAACCGGGCAGCAAACGGACCTCTATAGTGGCGATATTTGTGTTCTGGGAGATGTTCTTGTACTGGTAAAGAGCATCCTTGGCAAGCTTTCCCTTCTTTTGCTCGACGGACAGTTCGACGAGGAGGAGCATCACCGGCTCGAGGGACGCGATAGGGACATTTCGGGAGCGCTTGTTGGTGATGTGCTCGTGGAGCAGGGTCAAGGCCGCGGGGGCCTGGCCGACTCCGATGAGTTCGTGCGCCCTCTTGAGAACATTCTCGGGCTTCTGGTGCGGTGGTGGAGGCTATCAGACAAGACATGTTAGTATCACGATTGTAGAATAGCGGGAGAGAGGGGTAAGGGCCGAGGAGGGCGGCTGGCGGGACCTGGGGAGCCAGACGAACAAGCAGCCACATACCATGCTGGGCAACCTCCTCTGCGGGATGACTTGGCGGGAGAGGAGATTTGTAGATGATCCGAGATCGATCGCAGCCGGGAGAGGCGAGTGTGCTGGGATACTTGGCTGGCACTCGGTAGTATGGTGTTGCGAGGCAGCAAGAGGAATTTTTGGAATTTCGTGTGTGGACGCTACTAGTATGCGAGCGTTGAGGGGCTACCTACCTGTGCTCCCAAAAATTGCATATGTCACGTGAAAGCTGACATCAGCTTACCGGGGTAACGGGGTGTGGCTTCGTGACGACTGAACAGCCACAGGGTCAGTTGAGCCACACCCCCGCTAGAGTCATCACCACTCCAAAAACCGGCCTACCCCATTTTGCATCGCCCGCACTGAGATGTTTTCCCTTGTTGGTGATGGCTCATCACCAGGTTCAGAAGCTCTTGTATTGGCTGTGGACCTGCAAAACTTCTGAATCTGGGTGGTTCAAGAGATCTGTGCCTCCCCAGCAAGACCTCGTAACGCATTGCCACTTGGCAAAGGGTTGAATGATAGTCCTACTATGTATGGATGTGATTGACAGCAGCTTCAATGGAGATTGGGAATTCCCAAAGAAGCGGTCTCGAGAAAGTGGCTAGAACGGGGTTTTGATTGCGGTGACCAGGCTTGAGGCTTGGAAGAAGTGATTGAAGGGATGGATACGAGCACGTGATCTAAAGTCTGGTTGATGGGCGCTTCTTGAATGGCGTCACATTAATTAGACTTCATTTGGCTGAGATGAGTTCATAGTTGCTGGGAAAATTGTTGATGCAAGTCTCCGAGTCTCCAAGTCGTACATAGTAGCTTAGCAATTATTCCCCCCGTCGAGTACACAGTGAGAAGATATCGCTGATACGTACGGTGTCACGTGCAAGAATTGCTACCTTTAGTACGGTAATAACAGTGCAAATAGGGGAAGAGTTTGAACCCAAGCTGGTTGCTTGGGTGGATTGAACGAACGCTAAGCTCAAGTCAGGCGTGATCCACCGGGGACGAACGGCTCGAACCATGCTGATGAAAATGGCGCGCATCAGCCCATTGAAGGAAGCCGGCGCTATGGTGCGACTTGGGGGAAAGCCATGGGAGATCAGAGCAAAAGACGGAGCGTAAGATGGAAGAGGAACTTGGTCATTGACGTGGTTGAGAAGTGTGGGACTCGTTACTCGCGAATACAGGAAACAATGCCCTCGCTCCCCACGGCCAGCTACCTACATACCTACATAGTAGTACATAGTAGTACATAGTAGGTATGGAGTACAGGGGATTGCAGAGGCAAGGAACAAATCCATTTTTAGGGGGGCTTTTCGCCTCGACCAGGATACCTGCTGGGCCTGGTTTCTCGCCTAGGCCCAGGAGAAGGCCCCAATGTACCATTCCTACGAGTGGAGGGGACTACGGTCGGACTGCCAAGACAAGGTCTCATCTTAACTGCAGCGTATTATAAATCTGGCGCTGGACGGAGTACGGCCGGAGGTGCGTGGAGGAAGGAGAGAGAAACAAAAGAAACGACAATCTGTATTCGTACTTCGTACTTCGTAGCAGGAATAACGCGTACGAATATCATTGGTGTTTCGAGCATCCATTCTTCCATTCAACAGAAATCGATCAGGTCCGGGTTCTTCGGCGCAAAATCTGTCCATCAGCCACCGTCGTTTCCTTGGCGGGCGTTGTCAACTTGACGTTTTTTCGGAAGCGCAGCGTTCAGCTCTCCCATGCCCCCTTTCGCTGGGTGCAGCGATGGGATGCATGTCGCCAACTACTACCTAATACCTAATCACTGCAGCAGCCCAGACTCAGACAGGAACGGGAACGAGCAGAACCAACCTCAGGGACATGCGCGGCAGTCTGTGCTGCGGAAACCATATAGGATGCACTGCAGCCGTGCAACCCCAACGCCCTGACCAAGTTCAGTTCGGGTTGAGCTTCACGGTTCCAACCTGGGCCCAAAGCTTGCACCAAGCGGAACCGCGAGTGTGCCGCCCACTAGGCATTACCATCCAGCACGTTTTTATTTTTATTTTTGGGTTTGACTCTGCGTGCCATCTTGGTCAAATCCACAAGCACGCATTGGTCCCATGGATATCCGTCCAACACGCTGCGAAGCTTCCCGTCCGCAGCCGGTCGATCCATCCATCCAGGCGACGCATGCTCTCCCTTCTTTTTCGGATATCTGCCACCAGTGTCCGTCCCTCCGTCTCGTTGGCAGGGCTTGCGCTGTTGGGATGGCTGCTCTAAAAGGAGATCTCTTGGTTTGGTTCCGGGTTGCTGATTCAGGCATGGGGTAATTACTTCGTAGGTTCACAAGCTCGCCTCGCCAGGCCCTCCTCTAGATTGGGGGCCCTAGACTCTGCCCCCTAATAATAATCTTCATAATACCTATCCGTAAGGTACCAGCTGTAGTGCAAGGTAGCCTCCCAGCATAAAATGTGTGCAGATATACCATGTCCAAACTAAGGTAAGGTACTGACTGACCTGAAGGTAAACGACGCTGGTAGGATTGGCAGCATGGGGCCGAGAGCACTAGAAGGTCAAGGGGAAATGCGGATTGCACTTATATTAACCCCATCAGGCCCACCGTCCCAGCCAATCGCTAGCATCGGGCAATTTGCGTAGAGGACCGTCACCGACGCCATTTACTGCGTGCTATGCAGAGGGGGGCACTTGCCCGAGGCCCCCAGAGGCCAGCTTTGGGGGAGTCCACCCACTGTAGCTCAGCAAACCTTCAAGTTTCGACGCCCTAACACCCTAGCAACTGGCTAGGGGGCCCCAGATCCCCAATTTCCAGGGCACCCGCAGTATGTACATATAGTAGGACCAGCTTCTGCTCAGTGCACGAACCACCCTGTGCCTTTGTCTCCCAGCAGCCAAGTACCTTCAAGTTCCCACGGCCGACCGGGGCTCATTCCCTGCCATCCATTCCGCCCGTCCCTCTCCTTCCCTCGTTGTTCCCCTTTGGTCTGCAGTTTCCCCCTACCTGGCCCTCCTACTGCGACTGTTACCTGCCACCTGCTGCTTTCCCTGATTCCCCCCCCGTTGCTACCTGCCTAACTGCGCCGTAACCCTTTTGTCGAACACAAACCGTCGCCCATCAACAACCACACATAAGCATCCATCCGTCCTTCACATCCCGCATCCCCGGCTGCGACTGATTGACTGGCCATTCGCCCACGTCTGCTTGGAGGAAGCACACCTATTTTCTGTAAGTGGTCTGTCCCCGGAAAGAGACATGCACGCAGTCGGAGCGCCTTGCCTGCAGCGAAAGGGAATTTGGGACTTGGCGAGCGAGAGACGAGAGACGAGGGAAAAGGAAACACGACGTTCGACCAGCCAATCGTGCGACACAAAACGGATAGGAGCCACTGGAAATCCCATCTTCTCGCTCTTCTGTCGCTCAACCCCATGATCAAATTCCCCTCGCTGTCTCGGCCCTGGTCTAATTCCCCCTTCGCTGCGCCCTGAACTCGTCGAGACCTGTTCCAGCTAACCCTGAATGATGGCCAGCTCTCGTCGCGACTCAACCACTTCATCCTTCTCCACTCCCTTGCCTCCGGTCTCCCGTTCCAAGATGCCTCAATACACCTCCCGCGATGTCGGCGACCCGACCCAGATCAAGAAAAACAAACAGTCGATGGCCGACCTCAAGCTGCGCCGTTTAACCGAGCTTAACAACCGCCTACGGGAAGACCTCGAGCGAGAACGCATCCCCGTCAGCACTGCGTCCAAGAGGTGAGTGAATTCACGTCATTCAATGCTGTGCCTAATGCTGACGCGACTTTAACAGCATTATTGCCTACTGCAACGGAACCCGAGACTACATGGTTCCTTCCGTCTGGGGAGCTGTCCCCAAGGGCGAGGACCCATATGCACCACAGCAATCCAACGGCTGCTGTGTGGTCATGTAATAGTATTCCATTTTTGTATTTCCGGTTATCAAAACAACAACCACGCAACGTCGATGATGATTCAGCGGTTGGGCGGAGGAGGTCTCTGTCATTTTGATGTGTCAAGTTACGCCTGTGAAAGGTGGATGCTGGGAGAGCAAGGGGAGCTTTAGAGGAGGAAGAAGACGGCCCGACTTGGACACCGAACCACGATGACCACCACCACCACATTCACCATCACTATTACGGTTACTATTGGAAGAGCGGAGGAGATGCTCGCCCACCGACCAAGCGAGAGCAGGCGATCAGACACGGCGACCCCCCAGAACCAGTTGAAGATGCCAACCCGGATCGAGATACCCTATGATACCTGATGGGCGGGATAAAAGCAGCCAAGGGCGAGACGAGAGGGAGCAAGAGGTGCCGGGGAGCTTAAACGACGTTGATGCTAATTATTTCTCTTTGTATGTCCTCATTGTCTTGGCGGAGGACGGGACATGTCCATGGCGAAGAAGTCACTTTTTGAGGAAGAGGAGAGGGTTTGATTTGAATCTCTACAGGTCTGGGGAGTGGGAGCATGGATTGGGATGGGCTCTTGCAATGTAATAATTCCCTTTTTCTCTAGCATCTCCCTTTCTTCTGCCATTTCCCGGCCGTGTACGTTTATCTATTTTGCGAGCCAAACAAAGCTTCCTTTCTCGCTTCTCGACCAGCTACCAGGAACTAGCCAAGTCTCTTCCCAGCTTTTACTGTGCTTCCAGTCGCGCTCATTGGCGACATCTCCTCCCTCCCTCGTCACCTGAGGTCCGTCACCTCGTCACTCCCCACGTCACCTTTGCCCAGCAGCAATCTGCCTCCGCCCAAAGTCACGAGACCCCTCACGAGGGCCCAGACCGCCCACCGTACGTACTTCATTACGCATCTACTAGTACCGGATCCGAGCCTTCTTTTCCCCCGCCATCGCGACCCGACTCGCGCAATGGTCGCGGCCGGGCGCTAAGCCTGATTCGTGGGGGGAAAAGGGCTCATTAATCTAGTTAAGTTATGGCACGTAATCTAATGGTCCAGCCTTGAGCATTGGCTTGTTTCGCAAAGATATCACGTCGATACCAAAGTAACTTGTCAAAAACGTATCCATCTCCTTTTTAGGGCTAGGACATATCTGCGCCACGAGCATCATGGCCGCTCAAGCCCCCGCAGGCTGTCCTCTGCCGCGAGTCACTATCCAGTTCTGCACCCAGTGCAAGTGGATGTTGCGCGCTGCCTATGTAAGTCTCCTGCCCCCCGTCTCAAAGCCCCCCCTCCCCTCCTCGTCCTCCTTCATCACGCTCCTTTGGAGAGAAAAAATTCCTGACTGACAAAAAACCCTCCTCTCCCCCTTGGCAGTACGCCCAAGAACTCCTCTCCACCTTCTCCACAGCCCTCGGCGAAGTCGCCCTGCAGCCGTCCACGGGCGGGACCTTTGTCGTGTCCATCACGCACGCGAGCAAGCAGCAGCAACAGCAAGGGGACGACGCCGCCGCCGCAGCAGCACCAGCACCAGCACCAGCACCGGCACCGCTGTCCACGACGGTGCTGTGGGACCGCCGCTCCGACGGCGGCTTCCCGGAGACCAAGGAGCTGAAGCGGCGGGTGCGGGATGTCGTCGAGCCCGGGCGGGATCTGGGGCATGTGGATCGGCACCACGGCGCCGCGGGGAAGGCCGACGACGGGAGCGGGAAGGCTGGGCAGGAGGATGGCAAGCAGGGAGAGGAGGAGGAGGAGGAGAAGAAGAAGGAAGAGTGTCAAGACTGTAATTAGATTGCTCCTACGGGTCGGCCCCAAGGAATATGGGCCGAAGAAATATAGAGGAACTGTTGCACGATGTTCTTCTTACACCTCGAATATCATGCGCGGCAACTTTATCTTGCTTGGCCTGCATGCATACCTAGGTAGATCGAGCAAAGCATATCTACTCCACGCCTTATATCGGGTATCGTTACCAAGCCGTGAACCAGACAACTAGCCCCTAGAGATATTAATATGGTACCGTATCGCTTCGAAACAGCATAAATGGTTCATACGCTTCCCTTTCGCTCGTCGTCATCGTAACTACACTCGCCAAGGGATACTACAGCCGTTACCCCCCCTTCTCCATAAAGCAATTATACATGGTGACTTGAGTAGCAAACCGATGCCCCCAGTTCAGTCCTGGGCATGGAGCAAACTAATAGCAAACGGACATTTCTCCTCCCGTCATCGTTCGGCGTTCCTCTGTCACAGAAATAAACACCCCCGAAACCCGGTCTCGGACCATCCCCAGCCCGTCCACAAGCCTATCTACGCAAAAAGGGCAAAATGCCGTTTCGGCGTGAATATTGAACGGAATTCGATGAACTGCGTGGGAAGTCAAATTTTTTTGTGTATGTTTTATCTGTGAGCTAAGAAACAGCCGTTTGTCGTTATCAAGTTCGCATATGGGCATTAGAGACGATTCGGGTTTCGCAGAGGCAGCACCGCCTTATGGTACACGGTACACGTTCAGATCCGACACCCTCCCAGAAAACCAACATTCGGTGCCAGACTCCATGGCAGAGGCGAGGTGCAAGGTGGTCGAGACAGGACTCGGGTCAATCGCTTGTCGCTTTTGATCGTTCGTCGATCGAGTTGTTGAGAATCTAACGCCGGCCGAACCTGGATTGAAGCAAGCATTGTTAGTATAAGCTCTACAAGTCATGGTTCTGTGGCCAAGATAAACCGATTTGTGTGCGCTTCTGGAGCGACCTTGAACATACTTTTGCTTCTTCTCAGCAGGTTTCAGAATCTGGAATGAGCAGAGCAAGCTCTCGTCGACACTCATCATAGCACCTGCATTGTCAAACTCGCCACAGTAGTTAGGGGCGCTGAACAAGGTGACGAGCTGGCGCTTAGAAAAGAACTCGTAGCCGTCCTCAACGACTTGGTGGGCGCGGCAGATCAGATCCATGTCGTGCTTTTGGAGGAATCGAGAAACAACGTCGGGACCGAAAGTGAACGACACGCCACGGTCGTTCTCACTCCAGCCCGTGATGTCCTTGTCGGGATCAGACCACAAGAGATCGCACAGGAGACCGCAGTCAGGAATCTAGAGCTCCGTCAGTATTGATGGCAAGAGGATCATGCGGCGCCTGCCAAACAGCTAAGAGCACAGGCACAAGAGCGTAATACGTACGTCAGTGGGGCGCATCACTCTGCGGATCTGTTCCATCGAGTTGAGGTCGGGGCTCAGACCGCCGTGCATGGTGAAGATCTTCTCGTCGATGATAGCGGCGATAGGCAGACAGTTGAAGCAATCGGTAAAGGTCTTCCACAGCTTAATGTTGTAGCGACGCTTGCATTCGTCGTAGAAACCGTAGATTCGGTTGATGGAAGCACATTCGTGGTTTCCTCGTAGAATGAAGAAGTTCTCGGGATACTTGATCTTGTATGCGAGAAGGAGGCAAATGGTCTCGAGAGACTGCTTACCTCGGTCGACGTAATCACCGAGGAAGAGGTAGTTGGCTTCGGGAGGGAAGCCACCGTACTCGAAGAGCCGCAGCAAGTCGTAGTATTGACCGTGGATATCGCCACAGATCTGTACGACACAGGAGTCAGCGAGTCGAGCTCCCGATGATGCTCCTCTAGCTCCATGCCCCGATGTCAAATCTTTCGGGGGAGCGGACGGATAGCGTGGGATAATGTACCTTAATGGGAGCCTCGAGCTCGAGGAGAATGGGCTGGGAGATGAAGATCTCACGGGCCTTGGTGCAAAGGTAGCGGATCTCAGCTTCGAGCAGCTGAACCTGCTTGCCGGGGCGGCTACCGCGCACCTCGAGTAGCCGGTCGATTATAGAGTCGAGATCGACCTCGTGTTGGTCGGCCATCTTGGAAGTGTGTGCTAGCGAGAGCGGGCCCGCGGGAGTCGAGAGGGTGGTCGGGGGAAGGAGAGAGAGAGCAGCAGGACAAATCGCTGGTCAATGAGATTGCGGGGTGTGATCGTCAGATGTGAGGCCGATGTGGCAAGCCGATACACTTCGTAAATCTTGGCCGAGTCAGCCGGCGGCACGTAGAAAACAAGTTTGGAGTGGGAAGGGAAATAACGAATGTTGCAAAGCCCACAGAAAACGCGGCCGGGTGAATTCGCACAAAAAAACCCGACAGCGGTGACGTGGGTTCTCGCGAGAGTAGTGAAGGGGAGGGAGAAGAAAATTTGGAGTTGAGGGCGGGAGGAGCATGGAGCGGGCGCAGTGCGGGAGAGGAAGGGAGAGAGGGGGAGTGGACAGCAACGCGGCGGCCGCGGCCGCGGACGCACACACACAGGGAGACAGACAGACAACACGCACACACGAAACTCACCTGAAGTGATCACGTCTCTTGGGGCTTTCGAGCAGCGAAAGCGGGCAAGGAAGGGCGCAGCAGGGACAATAAGCAATGTCTCGTGGGATGGAGAGTCGTCGATATACACACGACAGATCGTGGCAGTCAAGGGAGCTCAGATCAAGCCGTCGTCGTGGTTGCCGCAGTGGGCCACCGGGTGTTGTTGATAGCTGTCCACGGGTCCCAATAGAGGGCAGCGGAGGCAGGGCGTCAGAATTGGGGGGTGGAAAAAAACACCGTCAGCTAGCAGCGGGGACAAGCGGGCGTATCTGGTCGCGGGAGAATGGGAAATAGGCGTCGAGAAATGGACGCTTCGTCGCCGGTGCAGGTAGGATGGAGGTGGAAATTGGGTCTGGGTGCGAGGGGAAAAGAGCCTCGGGTCGTCAAGTTGCAGCGGAGGGATGGGGAGAGGCCTCGTGGCTCTATCGTAGGTGGGCTTCTTGTTGTTGGGGCGGCTGGTCAGGCGCGGGCGCGATCAGGAATTTGAAGTCGAGCGTTAGGTTGGGACAGACACGAGAGGTCGTCGTCGCCGGTTCGTCTTGGGTTTTTTTTTTGGAGTTTTGACGAGAAATGAAGTCTCGAGATGCCTGTAGGCGTCGTAGGGTGTGTCGGCGATGGGCAAACACGGGAAAATTCGTCTTCGTCGTCGGATCGTTGGGATGCAGATGGAGAAGAGAGTTGAAGGGGGGTGGTTTTTTTTTTCTCTTGCAAAGGGGATGGATGAGAAATTGGGCGTGAGCGTCTCAGGCGCTATCGGGGGCGCCTCGGATGCCCTTCAGGGCATGGAGACCACTGGAAGGAAAAAGGAAGGCGCCCGGGCACCTTACTACCTCTACTAGTAGGTAGTCTTGGTAAGGTAGGTAGGTACCTACCTACCTACCTACTATGTAAGGAGGGGAAAACGTCGGGTCGGCTATTGAGGTGACTTGGCTTAGGCTTATTGCTACTAGGTGCTTTCGGGTACCTACCGCACTGCCACTGCCCTACGAACTCCCCTGGAAGCTCGCAACCTAACTTGGAAGGTTTGGGCGCTCCCGCCCGCTGGGACCCGCAGGACTGAAGCTACGGCTCCCGCCCATTCCGGTCTACCATCCGATCTACCATGGATTGATTGCAATACCTAGTAGTTAATCTAAGCCTCCCGCGCCATTCTTGATTTGCAAGCCTCCTAATAAGTCACACATGTAGGCAAATTTACACTCGCTGTGTACTGAGGAAGGACCCATGCGCTTTCCTATCCTCTGCTCTCTGCCCCTTGCTCAACCTCGCTCGCGCTGTCTCAGGGGGGTACTTCGTATTCTTCATAGACCCGATTCTTCCCTACGTACCTTAATTGCGTTGCTGCTCATTACTCCGTACTCGTACTCCGTAGATTACACTGTAGCTATCCGGGACTGAACAAGGAAGTATACGGGCCCTAGCAGTTCGTTGGGTCTCAAGGCGAGCGACTCAGTCCCGACCGAGCCTGACCTATCTCCTTCTTTTGTCAATGCGTGTTGCCCCTCGTGCCTCAACTTAACAAACAATATATATTGTTGAGCACCTAACCAACTCCTTCGTCCTCGTCTTGGCCCATAATCGTTACCACCACCACCATGCGCCAAACACAAACTAGCACTGCCTAGACTATCCCTCAGCAAACCAAGCGCCTACAGTACTCCACTTCCTACCGGTCGGTATTCGCAGGCTCGTTCTCATCAATTTATCTGTCTCTTGTCTGCTCCACATCTCCTCGTCCCTTTTGCCACGCAACTACTTCTTGCTATTTCTGGCCTTTCACCTTTGAGCAGTTCCTCAAACTTGGGATACCTAAGAAAAGAAGAGAAAAAGAAAAGAAAAGCCAGGGGCCTAATGAATTCCTTGCCTGTTATTTCATTCTTGTAATCCAAGCCCCCTCAAGCCCGCATTCAAAGAATGACGTCCAAGTGCCCAGTCAGACTAACTTTATGCCGTCCGCGTCCTTTATATTGTAGTAGATCTTCACAACCCCTCGTTTCTGTGACCGAGCCCTTCCCTAGCTCTGACGATCCAATCCCTAAGCTTCGATGCGATGCGTTCTCCCCATTTGCTCCCTTTTGCTCCCGCCTGCATCAAACATGCCGCGCCAGAGAGCGCCACTCCCAGCCAAGTGCTTGCGCCATGGACATGGTTTTGTTCCTGAGAGCCTGTCATCGTCTGTTTGGGTCCCCCCTCTCCAGCGAGGGCCCATAGAAGTTGTGTCATCATGCATCACTTCGAATGCTTCGATCCCGATCACGTGACACCGGTGAGCTCCGTACGATGTACAACCGGTTGACCTACGAGATAAGCTATGTCTCTGATCACTGTTCCATTCAACCATCATTCTCATATCAATATATTTACAATACTTCAATGAGTTCATACATTTATCTCATTTCGTCCTGTCCCTGCATTGCATCCATGCTTGCTACCTCCATCCCATCCCTTCCCTTCAACGCCCTGTTCCACGTAATTAAAAATATGAGCATCCCATCTTGCCTTCAACGCCAAGCTGTATGGTGCATATGTATATATGACTTGTATGGCTGCAAAAAGAAGAAAACCCCGGGGGAGATAGAACCGTCCCCCGCAAACAATCCATGGTTCCGTAATAGTACACCCTCGTGCTCGCAAGTTTACCCCTTCTGCTCATCGCCTTCGTGTCGAGGTTCTCCGCTTCTTCACCTTACTAGTCTTGCTCTTCGCGGCCGTGGTTGCTGTGTCCACATAACCATCTACCTTCACTGCGACCGAGGCAACTACATGATCCACGTCCATTCCCAGCCCCTTCAGCTCTTCGTCATCCATGTCTGTCAGATCCTCGCTGAGCATCCGTACAGCATCGCGACCGGCCCAATGCTCACCGAGAACCGAGGTCCCTCGTGGCTCGTGCCCTTTGAGATACCATAGCACTCCTCCCTCGGTGAGAGGGTCCGCTGGCTCCAGGCCGAGGCTTCCGTTGGACTGTGGCGGAGTGGGTGGTCCGGCTTGTGCTGATCGAGGCCTAGACACATATCCGTTCGTGTCGGGGGGTGTGCTAGACGTCTTGACCACATTGGGAAGGGTCTCCTTGCTTTCTTCTTCGTCAATGATCCCTAGACCTGAGGTGTTGACCTCAATATTCCCACCCTCCTCATCACCATCCTCCGCCGTGTCCATTGCATCTCCTTCCTCTTCTTGAAGAGGACCCTTAACCGTGATCTGCAGCGCCTGAGGGGCATCTACCATGATGGTGTCATTGACCTCTTCTGTTGATTTCTCCTGGTCTGGGGCAACAGCTGGCTGCCCAGTTTTGGTGGCGTTGGCTACCATCGTTTTCAACTCCGCTTGCACACTTTCGAAAGGTTTCTGTGATATCTCGGACTCGACACGCAGAGCGGTCTCCAGATAAGGCTGCACCATGTTCAAAATGCGCTTCCCCAGCTTACGACGTTCCCTAATATCTGCAAATATATTCTTCGTTGGGGATGCATCATTTAGCTCGAAGCGTGGTTCGGACGACACGCTGACGCTCCGGGGGACAGTGCTGATGCCGGAGGTGATGACCTCGCAGAGATCTGCTGCGAATGATAGTGTCGTCACATAGAACCGAGTCTCTACACGATCCTGTAACTTTTCTAAGCCGTCCATGAAGACGTTCTTGTCCAGCCTACAGCAAGTTAGCAGTGAGTCCCAACTCATTGGCAGTAAGCTACTCACGATATTGCCTTTTCGATGCAGGGAGGAAGTAGTTTTGCGACCGGGAAGTAGCATTCGTCCACAAAATCCTGCTCGAGATCTCCAGCTTCCACTTTCAACTGTTCTCGATCCACAAGCTCATCTGAGATGGTCTTGAGCTGTTCGAGATCCTTGATGAGGTTCTGGGCGAATTGGATGCGCCTCGCCAGTCTAGCCTTCCCAGTCGGACCCATGGCGGCGAAATCGCGCCTTGTCAGCTCCATGGATGAGAACGACTCCATCTGAAGCTGGAGGCGCTTCAGCAGCGCAGCACCTCTGCGGGCTTCTCGCTTCAACGTCCAGTAGCGGCAGGCTTCGCTGAGAAATTCTTTTCGCTTGTTAAAGGAAAAGCGTTGGATAGATGCCTCTACAATCTCGAACACGGCCTGAGGAATAATGGGAGCGCCAGATGGCAGCTTCCAAAGGTTTTTTGGGGTTTGGCCCTTCTTCTTGTCCCCGCCCATCACGGCAGTGTTTTTGGCACCCGTCATCTGCGACTCGTCGGGAGGATGGTCGGTGATGGCGTTGCGGTGCTGCGCGGCAATGGCATTGGCCATGACGTGATTGTCGGCCCAAATGCGACCCCTCATGATTCTTTTGTAGAACTTCTTTGCCGTCTTTGTCGCTTGATGAACTCCGTTCTCATGTGCATAATCGACAGGACAGTGCTTGTCGCAGAAAGCCTTGAGAACCATGCCGCCGTCCAACACGGCGAGGGCGCCTTGACTTGTTTTCATCTTGAGAAAAAGCCGAGATCTCCTCGCACAGGTTACATGGAAGGCCTGGTAGCAGTTCTTGTTGCTACACTGGATGCAGGCTCCCATTCTCTGCCGGCAGATGTAGCAGCTTAGCTTCCACCGATTTTTGGGGACTTTTTCCACGTCCATGACAGGTTCCATGAATGTATGGTTACCTAGAGAGACTTCAGGAACCCACATGGCGCAGAGCAGATGGGCCCACTTGGAAGAGTTGGTTTGCTTGAAAGCGCCATCAGAATTAGGGCAGAAGATGCAAGTCTGAGAGAAGGGGTTAGTTATTCTGCAGTCAAGTCTTGACTACGAGGCTGTGGATGCTTACCGGTACTCCACGGCCACAAAGCTGACACTTGCGGCAGAGCCACTGACCCTCGGGAATAAAGGGCACACCATAGCATTCTTGATGAACAGCCAAGTTGCAGCCATCACAAAAGACGATAGCGTTAGTGTTTTCACAGTCTCCGTCGTCGCAGATGGCACATTTAGAATCAGGCTCTTCTCCCACCTGCGGCTCACCATTAACGGCAGCAGCGGAGCTTGACCGCGGACGGTGTGTTTGGGGAGGCTTGGGGTTGGGCTTAGGAATTCGTTTTTCCAAGGCATGCCATTCCTTTTCAATCTTCGTCATGGTGATCTCAAAGACCTCCCGGGTTATCTCTTGAGACTCGTTTTGCCTGCGCTGGCCATTGTACTGCTCGAGCCACATGTCGTCCTGCTCATCCATGTCGTATTCAACGCGGCCGATCCGTGAAGATTGCACATGCTCCTCAGGGTTCGCGGCTTCAGACTGATCCGCATCGTCTTCAGCGTTGGCGTCCGAGGCCTTGATAAGGGTATGATCTGGACGAATGAAGTGGTCGCTCTCTTGATAGCCGACATTACTCATCGCCTTGTCAACATAACGTGCTTGCCCGAATGTTTTGCTCTCGAAGAGTTCTATGCGATTCGTCTTTCGATAGGATGGAAGTTTCAGGTCGAGTTTCTCCTTTGGCGTTTGGTTTTGTATGGGCAGTATCTTGGGCGTCTTGGGCGTCATGGCGAAATCCATTGGTCGACTGCTGTAAAAGCTAACAACATCCCGGGTCACTCGCCGAGCGCGTCGAGACGGAGTGCCGTTGGGGTTATCAAAGGGGTTGGACTCCGCGTGACCTTGCGGATTCGGAGTGTTTCCGGTAGATGCGGGGTTGGGCTGCCTAGAAGGGGTGTGAGAACTGTTCATCGGCGTGCTCGATATCTGCGCAATTGGAGTTCCGGGAGAATCATGAGAGATGCCATCGACATCGTCGGAACGCAGCACCAGAAAGGCCGCCTCAATATCGAGGTTTGGGTGAAAGTCCTCCCAGCTGCGCTCCTCACGGGGTTTGTAATCTTCGGCCTGTTTCACCGAGGCGGCCATGGCCGCAGCAGACCCCCAATGCATTTCTTCTAGCTCGCCGTCGTCGGCTGTCGCTCGTGTCCGGGCGCTTCTTTCTCGGCGAGGCATCAGGGATGGCGAGGCTCCGTTGAGGACCTCTCGGGCCGCGTTCCGTGACCTTGAGACAGTAGCTGGGCCCATAAGGCTAGGAGTATCGAGCATATCGGAGTCTATAAAACGGCCTCCGCCGCCAGGGCCACCGGGGATATATCGCCTCTTCTTGGGTGGTGGCTCGGATGCGGCACCGGCTGCCAAGGCTGCCTGCCTCGCGGCGCGCGCGGCGTTGGTTGAGCCCGGAGGTCGCCCGCGGCGCCTGGCCGTAGGTGGTCGACGAGGACTAGGTGATGCGGGAGCCATGGTAGAAAAAGCGAATGACAATGTTTTTTTGAAAATCGGGGGCTCGCTGGCGCAAATCGGGGGGGGGGGGAAGGGGGGTGAGGTCGAGTTGAATCACCGCGTTAGGGAGAGGTGGCGCGCGAGCTCGGTCCGGGGGCTGGCGGGAACTCGGGTCATCTGGAAGCTGGCATACACGTTAGACGAGCTTTATCTCGTGGGTGACCGAGTTAGGAGTCGAACGGAGGCCTCGTTGGCGAGTAGTTGATGAATGTTGGGAGCATCAGGAGGAGACGTGACGTCGGCCGGCGGCTCTGCGCAAGGCGTGCGAAAAACAGACAACGCGTGAAGTCGGGGTGCACGGGCCAGCGAACCCGGATTCGTGACAGAGTAGTCAGGGGGTTAGTCAGCGGTAAGATGGAGCTAGTCCTTTCCGGGGCTACGCTCAGATGGGGATGCATCTTGCGTCCGGGGAATGGAGATTCTAGTCCATGGCGGTCAGAATTTTCGGAGAAGGGCATGTGCTTATGTATGGGATTTTGGTTTCGGGTAAGAGATGCTATCGGTAACTGTGCGCCTCTATTGGCGATATCTCCAGAGGGAAGTTATGCCTGGGCGCCCTATTTACCTTACAGCCAGCTGTGGGGAACAGGGCGTGCCGTCCGCGCTTGAACAGGTTGTCGGCAACCGATGCATAGGTCTGGATATCGATTGACGGAAACTCGAAGTCAATGCCGCCAGCCGTCAGGGTACGACGGGAATCCCCAAGGTGAATGACAGGCTCCGATGAAAATGAACGCTGCGGGGAACCCACACAGTGTTCTCCGTGCCGAAATAAGTCTACGCCGCATCTCTGGGTTGCGCGCGATTGAAAGCGAGCGCATGCAAGACCCATATTCAATCGAGAGTATCTCTGCCATGCATCTGAGATCCAATCGCCAGGCCTCCATCTCATCTGGGATGGAACCCCCGTTGACCGTTCCCCCGTGTGCCCCTTCCCCCGTGTGCCCCCGTCCAATCCAATACCCACGACAGTTCCCGGGGGTGGACACCAGACAACTCACACACGCTACACCAATCAGCAAGCGATCGCACACCAGGACGACCAGCGCCAGAGTGACACGCCTGGACGATCGGGGCCCTCATGCAAGATGGCCGCCAAAACGGGCTGCCAGATCTGGAGCCCCCGAAAGGCCTAACTTAGTGGGGGACGAGGATGCTGGCTCCCTGTCACTAAGGCCGAAGGGGGCTTGCATCGGCGCCGCGCCCCGGCCGTGGAGCCGCTCTCGATGAGACCCACCCGGCCAAGATGGCGGCGCCCACGAGACTGGGACTCGGCCCGGTCTGGTTTGTCAACAGAGTCGCTCTGAAATGTCCGGGGTCAGGGCAAATGAGGCTGATGGGCCGGGACCCTGATGTGGAACTTGGCACTTGCATTCTTAACACTGACAAGGTGGCAGATCAACTCCGTGGGAAGTGCGCCATTCACAGCGTCATCTATGGAAACCTCCGACCTTGATTGAAGGATTACTGCAGTGTACGAAAGCCGTTCTCCGTACCGAATACCTCACGCGTCCTTTTCACACCCAACTCCTCAATCCCACCCTCACCGCGCACCTGACACCACCTCAGCCACTACGTGTGGAAACCTAGATCCAGGCTTCGACCCTGCTTACGGCTTACCCCAAAACATGCAGCCCTCACCAAAATACCAAAATATGGCGTAAGGCTAGGTGAGATGGCTGACTAGTTTACGTCAGCTCGCGGTTGTGCCGGAGCACATGCCGTGATTAAAAATTCGATCTCGCCACAATGTATTCGCATGGTGGCCGCGTGGGTGTTTCCTTGCGATGGCAACCTTGTACATGCCCTTGGCAGCGACGGCGAGCACGTTCTCTACAGGCTGTAGCACGAAGCTGGTATATACTACGCACAGGGATTCGTCATCCCTTGCAATCACCCGATAGGCAACGTTTTGCGAAGAAGTTGTGTGGATCCATAACTTTCATGTATTACACCCATGTCACCCACTTTCTCCTCCTCAGATCCGCCAAGTGCGATGCAAGTAAACAACGGGGGAGTTTTATCTTCCGGGCCATACTACAGGAATACAAGCACTAGGAGAGAACAAATGAAGCAATCAATGGCCCCCTATCCCTAGCACCCAAGCTCCAAACGCCATTTCAAATTCAACACATACACATGTGTCAACCGTCCAAACCGCAATGGAAACAAATAAGAGCATTCCCTGCGGCAAAACCCGTACCTTTCAGACGGACTCCCGTCTTTCTTCGTAGTCAATAGAGGCGTCTAGAGATGATCTAGAATGCCAGATCGCACAAGCAACAGGAAGGGGGAAAACATGATGTTTGCTCTAATGAAATACAACATGTGATGATGGTGATGATGACGATGGGGCTAAAACAACATTCAAATAATCCTCTGTCCTAAACGCCGCCTTCGCTATGCTCCATGATATCATTCAAAACACAAACAATCTTATAATCCAGTAACAGTAAAACAGGTCGACATGGTGTATCAGGCTCGATTTTCCTGAAGCAAGCCAGTCGAAGAAGGGATAAACGCGAATCATGCTGCGGGATCCATTGGATTCAGCAACTGAAGGGTATATGGGTATCGTGTGGGTATCATCATCCTCCGAGTAAGGCTTGCGGGGTGTTCGGGCGTAGTGGTGGCTATCCTAGTGTTCGACCACTGTGAATAGCCTGGGCGGGTGGTACGTGGCGGGAAGTGTGAGCCGCCCGAAGAGCGGCTGAAGATGGGAGGCCAGATGGAGCGAAGTCTGATGAGCCGTTAGGGGCCCAGCTCTCCTCACTCAAAACAGAAAGATAGCCATTTCCGACCTTGTCCCGCAAGGCTTCAATCTTTTGGCGGTAGATTTCACCGCTGGCATCCCAATCTTGGGCATCGCCAGGTTGATACACGGACGAAATGTTAGGCACAACACTCGTGTCGATCCGAGGAACTTCCGGTGAGCTAGCGAAGCCGCCGCTAGAGTTGCTTGATAGCACAACAGGTGGTAGCAACTTGGACTCGGGTTGGTGAGAGATGCGGTAATTGCCATCGATAGTAATAGGGACCTTGGCGGGCTTCAACGTTGGCCTCGCAGCGCGCAGATCCACAGGGGCGGGGGAAGGTGCAGTATCGTTGGTAGCCAGGTCGACAATACGGCGCTTGGGCGTTTTGCGACGGCGAGTTGACGTGGTATTGCTCTCACTCATAACAGCCTGGGGGAGAGGCCGCTCTTTTCGGAGCACAGCTGGCTCTCTCGGGGCATTATAGACAATGGCGGGTTTGCTCACATCAACGGTTGGTACTTCCGAGACCTGTGGCTTTACTACCGGAACAGATTCGGGTATAGGAGGGCGATCCACGAGCTGCCGCCTCTCGGCGTAGCTAGGGCCGGTTCCGTCGATGATGACGTCTTCGGTGTATCCAGGGGCCTTCCGGAAGAGGTTGAAGATGGTCACGCGGTAATCCTTGTGGGTGCGGGCAAAGGGATTACCCTCGACGTAGATCTCACGGATCTCAGGAATACCAGTCAATCTCGCAAGCTCCATAGGGTCAACGATGCGGTTGTCTCGCAAATCCAGTCGCTCTAGCGGGAACAGCTTTTCAATGCCGGCAAGGCACTGCAGCCTGTTAGCCCGAAGGTTAAGAGCCGTGATTGCAGGAAGGGGATTGCGGGTCAATGACTGAAGAGAGTCGATCATGCAATGTGAAAGGTTTAGTGCACGGAGGGCGGTAAGGGTAGCCAGGCTGTCCGGGATCTGGCTGAAGAGGTTTGAGGAGAGGTCAAGGGAGAAGAGTGTGTTGGAGAGGGGGGTGAGGCTGGTTTGGGGGATGGAGTGCATGGAGTTGTCCGCCAAGCTAAGATGTCTCAAGAAGCGCCACTTGGATGAAGGTAGAATGCCCATGGCTAGGAGATTTCCCGAGCTTCCTCGGACGTGGTGGTTGTGAGTCCAAGAGTCGGAAAGGCTGGAGTTCGAGCTTCCGGATCCTGATCGTCTCATGCGGTGGTGGCCACGGGTAGGATGGGACTGTGTTCGAGAACTAGTAGGTCGCTGAGGCGAGTTACTCCGGGGACGGGAACCCTTCTTCGGCGAACTCGGCAAGTCATCGACATCGTCTCTACCGATGGATGTTCGCCTGCTACCATCTTCGACGGCATGCTCGCTCGTGGTCATGGAGCCAATGCGCAGCTCACTCGAGACACGAGGGTCTGGTGAACTAGGCGCAGACGCCGCGCGGTGCAGTTCCGGGTGGCCGGTATGCGCATCGCTTCTCCGCGGGCTGCTGCTACCTGGCCACGCGTTCGTGGGCGACGACTGAGACTTGGAGGTACGTCGGCGCCGTTTGTCCATGTCATCGAGGACGATGTCGATTAGAATGTCTGCGGGATCGTCGATGCCAGCGCGCTTCAAGGTAAGCGACCGCAACTGATCAGCCAGGCGGTCCCAGCCGAAAAATTGTCTAAAGTCGATACTGCTTACTTCAAGAGCCTGGAGGTTCTTGAAGGCGTAGAGGGGAACAGCCGAGTCAAAGGGAAACTCTTCGTAGCCGCGAATGAGACGAGCACGCCAGTCGGGTGCCAACCTCAAACAGGGAATCTTGGTGAAGGCTGAATAGAGGTACTTCATATCCGCCTGAAGAGCGGCCTTTTGACGCTCCGTTCGGGCGGCCGAGATGCTGGCGCCGATACCAAAGCTGGCCCACAAAGCAGACATGCCCGACATGACGCTTCGGATGCTCGACACGGAGTGTATAGAATCAATATCGGAGCCCTTGCTCCTCGACCGTTGGGTGTTGCTGAGGAACGAGACATAGTTGGCTGAGGAGGAGCTGTCATGTAGGTTCTCGAGGCGAACCTTCATGGGGCCGACATTTATGCTCAGCTCCTCGAATCGGGAGAGAAGGTAGAAGAGGTGGTGAGGTGTCAGAGCCAACTTTGCAGACTTGACATTGTGGGAGGTGAAGTTGAGGTTGCCTAGTGACAAGGCAGCGGCGAGTGAGCTGGAGGTCGAGGCGGACGTCGAAGGGCGTTCGGGTAGTGTAGTCGAGGGTTGTGTTATCGTGGCAGCGCTAGTGCTTTGCGAGGATTTATGCCGAACTTCGCGGCGCTGGAACTGAAGCGCGTTGGCCAGGGCCTTTTCGTGTGTCCGCACGAAGCCGGCAAGTTGCTGTTTTCAAAGTTAGCGAATAGGCTCTGGTGCGCCGGGAAAGCAGTTCGCTGCCCAGTGAAGCAGTCGTACCTTTATGAACAGTTCTCCGTCTTCTGAATCCATGGTTATCGGCCGCAGCGCATCGGGAGCGGGGTGACCCGGATGAGATATAGTTGAGGTTTGAGTTTCGAGGGACGGGCGGCCGGGAACGGCACGGGTATCGAGAGTCGTCGAGGGAAGGTTCCACGCAGTGTATCACGGTCGGATGGTGAATCGAAGGAACGAAACGGCAAAAGAAGCCAAGTCTGCGTTACAGTAGGGTCAGTGGCAAGTTTTCGCCTGGTAGCAGATATCGAGGTCAAGAGAATCGAAGAAGAAAAATATCCGAGAGACACAGGCATCCACGAGCTTTCAGCAGAAATCCCAGGGTCTGGACAACGGACGCAGAACAAACGAACAAAGAAACCAGTGCCGCGGAGCACAAGGAAGTCAAGAGATTCGGGGGATTGTCGCACAGCGTCGGTAGCTCACTGTTCGTGAACAGTAGCAGTCGATGTCGCATTCGCCGTGGTCACACGCACTCGGGGAGTCCTTGGGGCAACATTCACGGTGCACGGGCGCGCGAGCGAGCAAACGACGGGATGGTGATGGACAAGGGGTTCTAGGGCACATGAACCCGTTCGACGCAGCGGTGTCTGCAGCGAGACACGGAGTGCAGAGAGGCAGAGGGGTAGCGTTGCAGAGTTTGTGTACGCAAAGTGGACGTAGGAGGAAGCCAAAGGGGAGGAGGTCGAAAAGTCAGGACGAGGCGGAGGTTGAAAAGTGCAGACAATGGTGGAGTTGCCAAATCAGCGATTCTCATCCACGTTATCCCCGTGGCGAGGCAGACAACAAACAACAATGACATTAAACATATCGAGGGATCGGGGCAGAGAAACAAGCATTCGCATGGCAGCAGCAATAACAACAAACAGCACGCAACATCATATCGAAACTTACCTCGCAAGGGGGGGGGGGGGGGAGGAAGGCAGGGCGGNNGGGGGGGGGGGGGGGAGGAAGGCAGTGCGGCGGAAGCAACAGCAGCGATACCAAGACCCAAAAAAGCACGGAACAAGAAAAGCAAGCCTCGGACGGATTCGATGCCGGAGAGATTCGTCGTACACGATGTGATGGATAGCCGCGAACCCAGGCTCCTTCTCGTGGGTTGTCGGCGCCACGGCAGGATTGGAGGATGGGGAGGATGGAGGAGGAGGAAGAGAGGAACAAGTGCAAGAAGGGTCCCAGCGGACGGTGGAGGGGCCGGGCGGGTTACTATAGCCCATGGCGTCCTGGCGCCCTGGCAGGCCTGGAGCGTCGAGGGCTTTGGCTTAGACCGGACCCGCCAGAAGCCCGCCATGGCCGCCAAGAGCATTAGGGGACGTCTGTGGGATGAGATGCCATGGGGGCGCCCAACCACGGGGACGAGGGTCTCACCCTAGGGGATTGAGACGCCGCTACCTGAACAGGAGTGGACTGGACTCCTACCTGAGCACGCACACCCTGGCCGGTTCATCAGTGGTGCTGCAGGCGGTTGATTGGGCTTGATGGGGGCTTGATGGGGGCAAGTTTAGATGTAGGGGGGGCTACTCGTGGAGTCGTTGACCACCTGTGGGCCTTGGCTAAAGTACCCGGTACTTGACGACCCGCCCTCATGCAGCGACCCTCTGAGGGTCCCACGGGCGAGCCCACTGAGCCGCGAAGAGAAAGACTCTCTGGCCGTTCTGGGGCCCTTTGCCGCCGTCAAAGAGCGAGGGCCCTCTCTCGAAGACAGCCAATAATGGATGCGAGACGGTCGACTGCATTAGCACTTGCAGCTGTCTGCAAGCAGGCCATCGCAGCAGTGCGCAGCAGTGAGCACATGCCGTGGCCGTCTCGATTCAATGCCTGATCAGTGGTGGGCATCGTCCGTCTGCGCCCTGGGACGATGGAATGGATCCATCGCTCGTCGCTCCATCGCATCCATCGCACCCTTCGCACCCATCGCATCCACCATCCACCTAGCAGCAGTGACGTCTGCCATGGCAGGTGCTCTGATAGCCATGCGTGATAACGTAGGGATTCGTAGGGATTTTCGGATTTCCCCTCATCGCCTTCATGCCTCCTTCACCTTGCCTCCGTGGCCTCTCCCCGACAAGCCCGAGTGATGATGATTACGATACCCTGTTCAGCGGCGCTCGGCCGCCAACCGGAACGGAGCAAGACACAGGAGATGCAGAGCCCAGCCCGCCACACGACACTGGGATTCGCAACTTTGGGAATTGTCTTCAGAGTCGCCGCCGCCTCCCTCTCCTTCGGGTGATCAGCTCCTGCATCTGAGGTAATACTTCTCAGCTGGGACGGACGACGGAGGCTGGGAAAGGAAGGGAAAAAGAAAGAGAAAGAAAAACGGCCGTCTCACAAGGCGAGTGCGGCGGCATGTCGTCCCCCGGCCTGGCCGTGCCCCAGCTCCAGCTCGCAGGTCGACGAGAGAAAATGGCACAACGCGGCCGAGCGTTCGGAGGTCTCAAGTGGGGTCGCGATGGAGTCCATGGAGTCCATGTGGGGGTAGCTTGGCGCAGCGACCGGGACAAGGGCCAGGTGCGACGAGTAGCAGGAGAGAATGCGAGTGCTGCACACGAGATTGGTGATGGGCATTTGCCGCTGGTCTGTCCAACCAGGCCGCTTAGCGGGAGTCTTGACGTCGGGACTCGCTCACGAGCTGCGCGCCCTCGTTTCCATCCATCACAGGTTCACGGTGCGGCATCCACAGACGTCTCGTGGAAGTCTCAAATGGCCATTGGACGGCAAACTACGAACCATCCACTGTCACTGTGGGTGGTGCTATGTGAGATTCAAGGAGATTGAGTGTCTGCGGTTCACCCTAGGCGGCCATGCGATGTCTCACCGTTCAAGGAGGGGGGCTTGGATAGACGGCAAGGACAAGGCCCAGTGTGTTGCCTGTGGTGTTGTTGTTTGTTTACAGCATCTGTCAAAAAGGGAGAAAAAACCACCGTCGTCCCCCAGGACACGGAGATGGCGTCTTTCAACGGTGCCCCGAAATTCGATGCTACCGATACTAGGGCCGGCGCCTCCGCCAAACTACCACGTTAATCAGTGCGATACAACCCAGAGATAAATGATAAGGGGCTTTTGGCGCGCAAGACTGCAAGCAGGCGCGATATTAAGAGGGACAATGCCTCGAGGCTCTTCAACGTGCAACTGACGAAAAGAGAGCCTCTGTCCCTTGCATCGGTTACAAGAGTCGTGCCAGGTCTGGACCGTCGTCATGTCGTTTCGTCTTTAACTTACTAGTCATAGCCCAAGACACTACTACAAATAACTTGCTTGATATGTCCGTATCGCCATCAAGTTGCGCTCTATGCTGTGTGCATGAAGTCTCATTTCTAGCGAGGCGACAAGGAGTTCGAAGCAGTCTACTCATAATGGAGATGATATCCTGGTGCTGGTGAGGTGGCTATAATGGTGGACAGCTGCTACTTCTCGAAGTGGGATTTATTCTTGCCCTGAGATACAGTACAACCCACCCACCCACAAGGCAGTTTTCAACTTCATCAGTGACATCCTCCCACCACGGCACGATTCAGCAACATCAACATGGACTGCTCCACCACGACAAATGCCACCCACCCAAACCAAGCCGGGCATGACGCACACACACAACACACCGTCTGGATCACCCATCCACCCGCAAGACTACATCATACTTCCAATCGTGCGTGCTCTGCCCAATGTCCCGCTACGGTATTGATACCCCGTCGTGTTCCAAGACATGTCGTCACGCATCACAAATAAACACGGCCACGAGACCATGAGCTCTGGATTGCCCGCCAAACCCCAAACCCCAAGGCTTCACACCGCTCAGCAACCGGGACCACTCCCATTCCTATCGCCTCACGCCTCACGCCTCGAAACCCCTCACCCCTCACCACCGTGATACTTCGCTCGCACTCGCACTCTCCCTTCTTCCCCCCTCGCCCTCTTTCTCTTAGACTCGGCTCGCCGTTTGACGCATCGCATCCTGCGCCTGCGCCTGCGCCTACTGCATCTCGGGAAATCGCAGCGGAGCCTTCTGTATGCCATTTGCTGCCTCTCAGCGCGCCAGCTGCAATTATGTCACATATCCACTGCGCCCGCGTGGCGACGGTCTTTGATTGGGGGTTGCATGTCATCCTGCGTCCAAGGGCCGCCCGCCAGCCCCTGGTCATGTACCTTGGACTTCAAAGACCCCCAGTGCCTCAAGGGTCCATCCCGCTTGAACCACCATCAAGGGTTCCCTGAGAGGCCATGATTTTCACCAGATCCCAGACTCCAGACCACAGACCACAGACCACAGACCGCAGACCAGACCGCAGAAAGAAAATCATAGTGTCAAGCCGAGCGATGTTGCTCTTCTGTCGTCACACTACGGCAATATCTTCGGGGCTTTGTCCATCCGCGCCATGTTCTCCTTTGATGTTTCCGCATTGTGTCGTGGGACGAACTGGCACTTGTCCGTCTTGTTCCGGCCAGTCTCCGCATGGTCCTTTGGGTGCGTGAAGTCGTCACGAGAATCCTCCTGCTCAGACTTAGCGGCGCTGTGGTGTTGTGTGAGTGTCCCGCAATGGTCGGGGCCAAAGAAGCCAGAATGGGCAACCCGACGACACCGGGTTGCACTCCCACACCTTCTTCCAACAGGCTGCCTGCCCAGACCTGAAAGAGAGACATGGCTAGTTATCTTCCCCAACCACTCAGATCATTTGATCGTCCAGTTCTAGTCCCCTCTTGTCTTTATCTATCTATACCTCCGTCGCCCTCGGCAGCTTCGTCGATATATCGCAAATCCCGGCTCAAGGGAAGTCGCAAAGGTGGAATATCAACATGAACCATCGTTATGAGCTTCCAGGAAAGACACATCGCTTCTTTTCGGCCGCAAGGATTGCACCATGCTGACCATGGCTGAGACTTTTTTGTTGACTCTGGCCTACAGCCGATGGACGGCATCTAGACCCCCGGGTGGTTCGGCGCCGTCATCAGCCCTGTTCCACTTCGTCTTATCCGTTGCCGTATCGGGCAACTGGGCTCTTGGTGTATGGATTAACTAAGGACTTCACGAACTGTTACTGCATGGGGGAATTCTGCGAGCTTCATCACAGACATGGCTCAAGCCATGGTCGCCTATCTTGCATGCAGTGTCCTCTCGTGCCGTCAACTGTAAGAGTGTAAACTTACGACAGCGCCAAGTCTAGCGCATAAGGTCAGACGATGAGATCACAGTTGGGAGAACATGGTGTAGCGACCCTGAGAGCACAGCAGTGAGCGAAAGTTTGAACATCCACAACTTCAGCAAGGAAGACGTGACAAGGGTCGAGCAGGGGTCGTGCCATTGTGCACTAGCCACAACACAAGCCGATGCTGGGATCATCTCCGGGCTCCAGTCCGATGAGCTTCACCAAGCGATAAGCTCGCCATCCGGTCTTCGCGCCTCAGTCTGGGGAAGAGAATTGACATCAACGCAGCAGAGAGACCAACGTCTACAATCCTCAGATCGGACACACACCGCGTCACACTAAGCGAAGGGTCCACATTGACGATGAAGCTAGCGTCACGTCCACAGGGAGCGTTAACAAACTCCAGCGCTCAGTGCTGTTTCGACCGCTCGGATCTCAACGAGTCAGACGAGTTGGTCCAATGACAGCGGTCATGGCAACGAGCATGAACAGCCCCAGGGTGAGCAGTTTTGATGGCCATCTGCTTTGGGCGCCGTTGATCAGTTGCGCAACACGGCCATGCAACCAATCGACGCGTGTAGATGTTTGGCGGTCGGAGCATGCTAAATGGAGGGTGGGAAGAGTGTGGGATGGTCCGCCCTTGACGAATCGTCTCCATTCCCTGACCACCAAGTACGATGATGGCGGGTCGGCTGAGCCTCCTTTGACAGTCCCTAAGACGGTCAACCCCGCGCTACTGGCGGTTGTTCTAGAAATCAGGACCGCCACGGCCAACCACGATGCCCAGGTGCTTCAATGCCCAGATTGCAACGGAGGGGCACATGACGCCGAAGACACATTCGTCCTGTGTGGCAATACTATGTAGGAACCGGAGGGCACCCTCGAGAACTGGCTTGCGGGATTGCAGATTGCTCGCGGCGATTCGCCCGGCTCTCCGCTCACCGCTGCTCTTCCCCGCGACGATGGAGGCGAGCACTTAGAACACCATGCAAGAATACACACAGACACAGACACGCAGATAGAGTATACCACACCTCCGACGCGTTAGCGGATGGCGCGATGCAGCTAGTGTCCACACCCATTCGCCCACTCTCGACACTGCGGGCATTTTAACTTATACTGCAGTTACATGGTCTGCGATATGTGCCGTCTCTCGACCCTCGACCACCCTCCTGGCCCTCGTCTCATCTGTGACCATCGGCCAGCAAACGATGTCGTGCAAGCAGGAGAGACTACACTCCAGACCTCAAACATCAGACACCAGGAGTAGAAATGGAGGGGGGGGAGGCAGGGGTCTGGTTTCCTCCCCCAAAAGTTTACCCCTCGATCTGGTGGGGGATTGCCCAATCCTCATCGACGACAGGCCACTTTTGCATCTCAGAGTCACGGCGGCCGGACGATGATACTGCTTGGTGCGACAGGCCACGGAGGCGGAGGTGACGGCAGAGAAGTCGACCACGGCACCCGTCGCACACTAGGGAGCGGCCGAAAGAGTCGAGAAACTGAGCAGATATCCAACCTTGGTGGCCCAAGTTTGTTTCCAACCAACCCACCCCGCCAATGCGGCCGGCTAGGTATGGATTCACTGCCTGCAGAGATATCCTGACACTGCGTAGATACGGAGTACTTCCCAGTGGTAGACCCTTGCTTCTTTACCTACCGGCATGCGTTGACCGTGTTTCACCAACGCCCGTCGGATGTCGAAGGAAGGTTTTCTGGATACCAATATGTTTCTTCGCTGTATTCCATTGTTAGACAGCCATCCCCACTTCAATACTACACTGAGGCCCTGTGTCGACCGATGGCCTACATAGCCTTATATGTAGGCGCGTGTAAGTGGGCAGAAGCTCACAGCCCCCCGGCCACCGACCATAGAAACTGTGACGAAATGCCAGTAATCAATTATCAGCACGTTTCTCACCTGATGTCTACTACTCCGGTATGTACAACGCAGACTGCACCTCGAGGACCCTCTTGGAGTCGTTTTCGTCGTTGCCTCTGCCGATCGAGGGTGCTCCGCGAAACACTGTCGGCATGGCATTTCCCTAACAGGGTGTATTTTGAGACTAGATATCTGAATATGGTATTAATCTTCGTTCAATCTCAACCTCGAAGGCGCGCCCGCTACGCTAAACACCAGGACCCATCGCGTTTTGTGGGACAGACACAGCATCTCACCATTCACCGCAAACGCACGCCAGCCTCACGCGCATATACTCCAACTAACACCGCCCACCTATGCAAGCATCGCGGAGCCACGATGACGTCGAGAGCCCACAAGGAGGTTTTGGCGAGCATGGATCGAGGGGTCGGCTGTTGGTCAGTAATGGGGCAGTTCTCAGCCAACATTCGCGATGGACCATTTTCAGCGTCGGATTGATGAAGTCGGATTACGATTTGTGTGCGCGCGCAATGATCTGTGCGGTTCTCTAGGACTGGACCCTGAAGAAGCAGGGGGGGACACAGCGGCGCATCTAGGTGCCGGAGGGTTTCTTGTCATTGTACGAAGTAATATGAGACTGCTGACTCCTAGCGCAGGCATGGCATGATATTGGCAGAACCTCTGGCGACTTTGTCCGACCGGCCGAGCTTGCTTCAAAGGAGCCGCCGCACTAGCTGGGTTCCTACAGCGGGGTATCTAGACTAGAGTCCTGGTCGCAAGCCGCAAGTCCATGTCAAGGATAGCCTCGTCAGTGAGGAACTGTGAGTGAGGCTGACTGACCGCCACGATGAGCCTGGATATTAACGACGTTGCTTTGGAGGGGTAACCTGTTCCATGCAGCATTGACTACTCCATACCTACTTATTACTTCATACAGCACGAAATTTTCCCCCGCCCTTCAAGGATTCGTTTCGCGGGACTGTTGGCCTCTGCGTCTGTACGTTGATGCCATCCAAGCTTGGACATGGAGCTTATCCATGGTTGACCCCATTGTCCTCCAATCGACTCGGATACGAAGAACTTCACACTCCGCCACCCGACCATCCATTGTATCATGGGACGAAGAAACCGGGAAGACTTGGGCAAATGCGGTCAACCCAAGTACTTGTGCCGATGAGGCTAATTGCTGATCAACACGACAAAGCGCCTACGCATGCACGTATGTATGTATGTATGTCGATACGATCCCATCCGGCGCAAAGACGTGCATGCAGACTCATGCCAGCCACTGGCGCGAGGGGCGTTTCGGCTCGAGTGACACTACCGGCGCCATCTCGAATTTGACAGCCGCTGGGTGGCTCTGCGGTATCTGGCCATTGCCGACATGGGCTGATTATGGGTGAGCAGAATGCCATGCAAGTCAACAGGCCGGTTTTCATGCGGCTCTATAAGATCTGTAAGATCACGAGGGGTCTGGAAGCCTAAAAAGAGCCTCGACAGGATGCATCTCGCTCCCATTGATTACCTATCAGCCTTGGACTAGGGAGGAGCAGGTATCGTGTACCTGCGGTACCTCTTCCACACATAAGTGAACTATTCGGAGGTTCTGTGCTAGGTGGAGATCGCGATCGTACGTGTCGAGTGTCCCCGCGATTTCTTGCTCAAGGATCGCCTCGATTTTAACGGTGTATATTGAGTGATTTACTGCGGGTTTCTTTGGATTGGACGGTTTCCGATTTAACACTGCCCTCATCCCGATGTGGATGTCGTGCGTGGGACGATCGGGCGATGGCATCACGAGCCGAGGAAAACTTTTACCGACTTGATTGTTCCCATGGGATTGAGCCAATGTCCAATGGGGTCTGGCAGGCTCCCCCTCAGTCCGAGAGCTGAGTTTCACCCTGGAAATATGATTCCTCATGCTCGAAGGCGACGTCTATTTTATACATTTTTTTGCACGTTCTTTAGAGTACAGGGTAGCCACACTACTAACACAATGTTATGCTGGGATATCTTTCATCTTCCTCGGAAGGAACAAGAAACAGATCCAGGGCTCACCCATTTTCAAGCTTCCGCCTGCATCTAATCGCAGCACGTCTTCCCTACTGTTCAATGTTCACCAGCTTCTCCAGCGTGCGGAACCCATCGTGCGCAAAGCCCTTGGTCACGTCCACTTTGTACAGCTTACCATCCACCTTGATGACTCCGTATCCCATGTCTGTCCACGCCGATTTGATGCCATTGAACATGCCCCTGAAGCCACGGCCGACCTGGCGGAACGGCACCGTCAAGAGGTGCTCCATGTCGAACTTTCGCAGCGCCTTGCGCTTAGCCTCCTCAGCCCGCTTGACCTCCAGGCGCTTCAGCTCAGGGACGTACTCCTCTGGCAGCGAGAAGCGCGACGCAAGCGTCACCTTGTCGAGCGTCGTGGTAATCACCTTGGGCTGGAGCAGAGGCACCATGCGCTTCACCGTGATTTCCATCTGGAGTGGCGGGTTCCCCGCCTGCTTTGTCGCATGCATAGGGAGCACGCGGATCTCGCTGACGATGTTCGGTGTCTTCGTAATAAGATACAAGCCCATGGAGCCGAGGAGAAGGTAGGATGCGCCGAAGACGTAGCCAACCCACTGGGGCACGCCCTCGGGCTGGGTGATGGCGGTCGGGGCGGTGAGGGCGGTCCATGCGAGGATGGTGATGCCGCTGGACCAGCAGCCGAAGTAGAACCAGAAATGTGAAGGCCCTTCGTAGAGGATTGTTGGAGTGGGTTTGGTGGCAAGGTTCTTGACGAAGGCATATCGGCTCGGGGTAACGGAGGAGGCGGCGGCGGCGGCGGTGGTAGTGATGGCGGTATGAGGAGCGTGTCTTGACGGGGCCGAGGGCGGAGTCCGGACGGCCTTGATAGCCGGTTCCGCAGCTCGGAGTCGGATGGAGGTAGCGAAGAAGCGGGAGCGGACGGCGGCGAACTCGGCGTGGGCACCGAGGGGCCGGAGGCCGGCGAGGCGGAAGCCCCGAGCGAGGCTAGCCATTGGCGTGACGTGACGGAGACGTTCCTTTCTCGAGACAGATCAATGTTGAAACGATTGGGGATGCTACCGGGGGCAGGGACGCGCTCGATTGAGTGCGCAGCGTCATGGGGGGACGGCCCATTCGAAGGTGGGAAGCTGTTTGCGATTTCGAGGGCATCTAAAAATTGCCATGAGCCAAGCAAAGATGGACGGTCGTCACAGGGTTTCGGCGCGCACGGGCCGCTGCCGCTGGGTACAGCTTATGGACCGGTACGGAGTACTGCGTACCTAGGCCTACATACTATGTAATTAGAGAGTAGCATGTCAGGCCGGGGATCGGCAAGTCGGGTGGGCTTGGTTGTGGCGTGGTCGGGTTCCCGGCCAAATGCTGTCCGAGAGAGGCCGGCGACAAAATGGCGTGGGACCCGACATGCGATATTAATGGTGATGAGAATTGGGTGAAAGTGCTGGACATAGAGTCAATAGTAATTTATAGAAACTAGAAACGTGCCTAAATACCTTGCAACACGAGCTTTTGCCATATTCTCTAGTACTCATAGACTGCACAGCATTCAATCCGCTGTTCGGCCGTCCCGCCAAAAAAACACCGCCTGGCCCGTGCGCGCCCACCCACCCAGCTTCGCCGCGATCCCAACAGCTTCAGCGCAACTCAGTAAATCACATCTTTCGACAATCCCTCACCGCGGCCGTTCGCCTCCTCCGCCCATCCATCTTCCCCGAACCCGGACCCTAACCCCTCGCCCGCCCTTCGCCCGCAATTTGAGCTCTCTAATGGCGTCCTTTGCGGCAGCTTGTCGAGCGTCTGCCCGCCTCGCCAGCACCCGGGTTGTCGCTCGTAGTACGTCCCCTCGTCCCCCTCGTCCCGCCACCTTTTCCAATAAGCCGCTCGCCGGGGGATGCGAGTCCTCGTTGTTGATGTGTCGACTAACACGGCCCGCCCGCCGGATGTAGACTTCACCACCTCGTCGCGATGCCTCGCCGCCCAGAACTTCACGATGCCGGCCCTCTCGCCGACCATGACCGAGGGGAACATCGCCAGCTGGAAGGTTAAGGACGGGGAGCCGTTCAGCGCCGGCGACGTGCTGCTGGAGATCGAGACCGACAAGGCCACCATGGATGTCGAGGCCCAGGACGATGGCGTCATGGTCAAGATCATGACCCAGGACGGCAGCAAGGCCGTGCAGGTTGGCTCCCGCATCGCCGTCATCGCCGAGGCCGGCGACGATGTCAGCGCCCTGGATATCCCCCCCGAGCCCAAGGAGGCTGCCAAGGAGGCCCCCAAGGAGGCCGTCGCCGCCGCCTCTGCGCCCGACGCCGGCAAGTCGACGTCCGCCGAGGACAGGGCCGCCCCCAAGCCCGCGTCCAACGGCACCTACGAGCACAACTACCCCCTCCTGCCTTCGGTGGGACACCTCATCAGAGAAAAGGGCCTCAGCAAGGAGGACGTTAGCAAGATCAAGGGCACTGGTCCCAACGGCCGTCTGCTTAAGGGCGATATCCTCGCTTCTCTGGGATCTATCAACGCCGAAACCCCTGCCGCGCTCGAAGCCCGCTTCAACACCCTCGCCCATCTCGACTTGAGCAACATCAAGGTTGCCGAGAAGAAGGCTCCCGCTCCTAAGAGGGAGGCCGCCAAGGAGGCCGCCCCTGCCCCCGTCATCGAGAATCTCGAGGTTTCCATCCCCGTCTCGCTTGCCAAGGTCGTCGAGGTCCAGAACAAGATCCAGGACACCCTCGGCGTCTTCCTTCCCATCTCTACCTTTGTCGGTCGCGCTGCTGAAGTGGCCAACGATGGCCTCCCCCGGACCGCGCGCGCCCCGACTGCCAACGAGCTGTTCGACCAGGTCCTGGGTCTCGACAAGGTCAAGGCTGCCAAGGGCTCACGCGGCGTCTACTTGCCCCAGATCTCCGCCATCCCTCCCGCCTCCCTGTTTGCCCCCCAATCCACGGCTTCCAAGAAGGCCGACATCATCGACATCCTTGCCGCCCCCAGCAAGAAGTCTGCTCCGCGGCCCGCAGCTGTCCGCACCGTCCCCGGCATGTCGAGCGGTCCCAATGTGTTCTCCCTGGTGGTTCCCAAGGCGGAGGAGGAACGCGCCCAGATCTTCCTGGAGCGCTGCAAGGTGATCCTGGAGGAGGAGCCTGGACGGCTGGTGCTTTAAGCTGGAGATTGCTTTATTCTCTGTAATTATATCATACGCCTATAGACATTGATGCGGTAATTGGACGTCTTTATTACTACCACAATCTTGCTCTAGAGGCCTGGAGCACGTTGGACACACTGGGTATAATAGATGGATAACTGGTTTCTTCCCTCACGGAGTGATACTATTCATCTAACAGACGTTTTCGCCACGACGTCACCATAATCCTTTCCATGCCTCCGACCATAGTTTCATTGACTCTTCACCTTTTGTTGAACAGAACCCAGTCGGTCCCCCATGCTAACACATAGATGGTCAGTGTCAAATGTATTTTACCAGATAATCATCCTGCTGCTTTCCTACACGAGAAATTTACGGCTGAGGCGACACCTGACATTCTCAAGCACGCATTGTTTCTAATGGCAGAATCGAACGGTCTGACAGTCCCCCCAATGCAATTTAAGTCATTTTCGCTGCCTGTCAAACGCTGACTCACATGATTTTGGGTCGAGGAATTACGGAAACCTTGGTTGGCATCAAACTCTACTCTACTCTGATGCTTTAATATGTTCTTTATAAGTAGACACCTAACCGTTAATGCGTGATTTTAGGAAACGGCTACGATCGAATTCTGGTACACCTAGTATTAAGCTATTCAAGTCGAGAACCCTATCCATGGCCTATTTGATGTCACGGCCTAGGCCGCTATGGAAAGTCCTCATCTCGTTTCCACCTCGGCATGAATACTCATAGCTTGTGGCTTGCTGGAGTAGCAACAGTCACAATCTTGGGTACCAAACTAGCAGCATCGGCTCTTGCTTATCACTGAAAGAAAACACTGAAGCACTAATTACAGCCGGGGGTATAAACGAGCCTGCCAAAGGAGCAACAGACACTCCGATTCGAAGCTGTGAGTGGTATACGAGCTATAGCGTTACGCACCTCGTCCTTGGCCGATCACGAGATTTCCCGAGTGATGGAAACCCGATTTGAAGTACATCTTCGGGCTTCCTATCCGTGCATGTCTGGCTTGTAATAGGTTGCGTAGGAAAGGTGGACACAGGTTCCGAGGAGCAACATTATGTCGATGCGCAAACTACTCAACGAGGCCCTCAGCAAGTGACTCACTGGTGACGACATGTACGATGCGTAATGTTGTAATTGCACTGTAATTATGCATTGCAAACATTGGCTAGTATGCGGCCTGACCTACTACTAATCTGGATCGGACTCGTTATTACATATACTGTACGAGGAGTCCCCTGCTTGGTGCTTCAGCTGTCGAGTGGCGCTGGACCTGAGTGAAGCTATTGGATATGCGTCGATGTGGCCAGCAGTTGTGGCTATGTGCGTGAGCCAACACACCAATTAACAGCACGACTAGTGGTGTAACTTAAGCACTCAAGCAGGTAGCTGTGAGGCAAAAGGTGATATGTCAAGTTGCATTCAAAGTCATTCTAGACTGAACCGGCAAGTCGACTGCTGAAGGTGTTTCATGCCATGTCGCTGCGTCGGGCATCCACCGGACCGGTTTGTTGGCTGCCTTCTTTTGCTCGCCCGTGCATTAGAGCGACTTGTGGAGATGCCTTGTTTCTGCTTGGATTGGAAATACCCAAGCATCTAAGCCCGACGGCCGCGGGCGCTGTACAATGGATCTTGACAGTAGAAGTTGGTGGGCTGGTGAGACAACGACAGGTCTCTGCGGAGCCAGCCGGGGTTGAGTGGCCGGTCTAGCCAACGAGGCTCCTCTCACACCACCTCAGAGAGAGAAAACCCCCTGAAACGAGGAAACAAGAACAAGGTGCTCAAGAGTTGGGTGGTCGGGCAACGCAACAGATGAAGCACGGTTGTTCGGGCGTTGCCGAGTGTCTAGATGCCGCCTAATGAAGAATTAAGTGGCTGATATCTGTCCCACTCAGTAGCATTGTGGAATAGTCCTGACAAAGGTTGGTCGGACTCATGCTTGAGCTTCAGCGGCAATATCTCTTTGATACTTGCCCTGTCCGCAGAAGGAGCCGGATTTCTTGTCGGTGACGCGAGAGCACACAACCGAGCCGCTGGGAGGTCCCGCACCCGTGTACGAATATTCTCATCTGTCATGTTTGTGCAACCCTCGGCGGGGGTTTCACAGCGTGCTGGGGACCCCTGAAGAAGCGTTGCATCCTTGCCTTGCTAGGTCTATGTGGATGGCTTGCAGTAGCATCGGTAGTATCGGTAGTTGGTCAGCGAGCCCGCAGCGATGGCGCCTGGGCAGCTTGTATGTAAACCCAAGCCCGGGGAGTAAGTCCAAGGACCTGGTCGTGGGAAGATGCGACTAACGACGCCCTTTGGAAGATTAGGATGTGTCGCTGCGGCTGCCAAGATGGAATCGAAGGCGTAGCAATTGTCTCGCTCAGGGAACGCGGCCAGCCCTGGGTTTTGGACGGGAACGTACCCCCCTACTTAGAACTGTCGGTAGGCAGGGAACTGAGACCAGGCTTTCATGGAGACCTGGGGTAACAGAAACACTGGCTGGGCTTCTGGAATGCTCCTGGGCGGACCCGTTCGGGGTTCATCTGGCTCCTGGTGCGTACGAAGTACTTCGTAGTTTGTGTAACATCAGTACATACTGGGTGGTGATGGTAGTGCTTGGTGGTGAAGCCCCCTCCCCTCAGAAAGAAGCAATATATACTGGAGGCCGATGGTCACGCTCCCCACAGTCGTCCTGAGCTCTTGCCTGTCAGTCCAAAGACGGAACGGTAACTTGTGTCGTACTGCCCCGGCCCCTTCCCGCACGGTTACAGGACCATGTTAGATGAAGGTATAGTACGAAGCATTCCCATTTCCGAAGCAGCTGCCTAAGGAAGTTAAGCTGGCATGCCGCTTCTTCTTGGCTGAGCCTGTGACTTAAAGCACACAACCAACACCGCCACCAACACAACGCTATGGCCGCCACCAACAACCACAACACCACCATTTCGGATCCAGGCTCGAGATCCCGCCGGGGAGCAGCTGGATGGCACTGTTTGGCAGGGCGGCGTCATCCGAGCCCTGGACCTCCCCGGCAAACGACCCGGTTCGACTTCATTCCAGCAGATCAACTCCTCGCTCTTCACTTATGGGCTGTGATACCTACACATACACATCCCCCACGACAAAGAAGACTAGTTTCACGCCCTCAATGCAATGCTGTGATCATCAGCTCGTACTCGACGGAAGACTGAGACTACCGGCCGTCACAGAAGCAAGGGATACCAGATCATGCCGCGGTTAGATCTCCTTGTCCCCGACGGTTCACCCACCCCAATCTCCAGCGGCTCAAGCCAGCGCGCCACAGTCATTCTGACGGGCTATTCAGAGTGCCTGCTGTCATCATGTCACATATCACCAAGAAGCCTTCTACCGCCGTGCTGGAACGGCCTCTCATTCGTCAGTCAGTCAGTTGATCCAACCGGGGAGCGTGAAGCAACGGGAACAAGATGTGCTCATCCTCCCTCGCACACTTCCCCCCCTGCCCGTCTGCACATCCCAACCGGGTTCATCTTGATCATGTCTGAACACCGCGGTCAGATCCCACGCAAAAGTCCTACACCATGGCCGCCTTTCTCAGACCCCTCCCTTCCTTGAGACCTGGACTTGAAAGACATTCGTGCTTTGCCACCAACAAAAGCTTCCGAAGCCCCCGCCAAGCGCCATGAATTTTGTTTGCATCTAAATCCCATCGCGCCGCTTCTAGAACCCTTCCATCTTCTCGGAAATAGTCCCGCTTTCGAGGCGCAACAGACCGGCATCTGCCGACCCCCCGTCCCCATCTATGCGCCGGGCTCAGATGACCTAGGAGTCCTAGTAGTTATCTTCGCACTTTGGCCCCCTACCACGTTCAACTTCGCCGCTTCTACCCTCTCTTACTCTATCCCGCTTTCTCTTGTCCGAATGCGCATGATTCAGCAAACAGACAGTGTAGACCACCTCATCCACCATGACTCGTCCCAGGGTGTCTGAAGATAACCGAAAAAGGATAGCACAGGCTTGCGGTGAATGCAAACAACGCAAACAGAAGGTTAGAACAGGGTCCCCTCGTTACTCATTCCGAGCCAATGCAATGCTTGAATGGTCAAGACCACGACAAATCGGAATTTTTATTCTTCTCTGCCTCATGGGTAGCTCACTGACCTTGCCATCAACAGTGCCATGGAGGCAAACCTTGCCAAACTTGCGCCAAGCGGGATACGACCTGCGAGTATAAGCAAAGCGACTTCTCGGAAGCTGACGACTCGAATTCCTCCAGCCCTCCGTCTAAACGTCGGCATGTTGAACAAATTCCAGAGTCCGAGTCTTATCATGGCCTTGTCACCATTCATAGCATGGTTCCGGGACAAGACGAAGAAGCTGGATTTTATGGACAGACCAGGATGCTTCAAGATCCCGCCGGGAGGCTTTGTGAGTGTCTTCCTCCAATTTCCGCCTGTGCTACGAATTGACTCACCCTTCAGTATACATCGGTGATTCTGCGACCTTGTCGTATCTTCAGTCTATCCGCATGGTTGTCGCGGGCGCGGCTGGCCCATCGCGGTTCACACTCGATCCCGGTCAACACAAGATCACGGAACCGGCTCTGTCCATATCTCGAACGGCGCCGATCCTACCAGAAAAGAAAGCTGCCGAGGTTCTCGTGCAATCGTTCTTTACCAACGTACGTGAACATCCTAGCTGTCAAGGCCCCTCAAAGTTCTGATCGCCCGAAGACACACGGCCTGATAGATATATTTGATCGGCGAGCCTTCCAGCAAACACTGAGCAAATGCTACTCGAGTCCACTTGATGTAAACTCCTCGGACCTCTGCCTGGTCTACCTTGTTTTATCAATAGGCCTTGTCATGGCGACCCCGGTTCTGGACAGTCACGAACATACCATCATCTCTCAGCTTCGGTCCAGGAACGTTGACTACGTTGAAGCCTTCTTCCGAAGCGCTAGGGCCTTGGGTGATCCCGTGTCTGGATTTGACGACGGAGATTTTTGGACTGTCCAAGCCCTCTGTCTCATGTCTTTATACATGTTGGTCGTGTCTAGGCGAAACGCTGCATATGCGTACCTTGGTTAGCACTGAACCTTGGACTATGGACTTTGACGGTTACTAACCTTTCGTCAGGCCAGGCTGTTCGGTCTGCCCATGCACTGGGCCTTCACACAGTTCCAGATGCAGCCATGATGTTCGAACAGGATCATTTGGCGCGACGAAATCTCTGGAGAAGCCTATTCGTGCTCGATCGGTTTCTGGCCATGTCTTTAGGTCGACCTACAGCGATTTCCGAGGATGACTGTTCAGAGGAGTCTCTTGCAGCACCCACAAAGCCATCGAGCAAGACGAAGTTGCGGCGCGACCAGGCCATCAGTTCCAGTGGTCTCAACGCCAACGTTCAAGCAAGTAAAGTTATTAGCCAAATTCTCAGAAAGGTCTACTCGAAACACCAGGTCTCGACTGAAGTGGCTCAAGAAATCGCCGACGATTGCAAACGCTGGGCCAACGACATCCCCCCTGCCCTGGACTCGGGCAAGCTTTTCAAGAGTGATACTACACCAGCTCAGGACATGGCGATTCTGCACACCCAGCTCCTCGGCTACCACTCGATCCTCCTACTTACACGGCCGTTTTTCTTGTCTTTGCTAATCAAGGCACAAAAAAGCAGATCAGGGAGTCAGTTTATAACCCTGGAACAGAACTCGCGAATGGAGAAGTTCTCGGAAGCCTGTGTTGCCGCAGCAACTCAAACAATCAGATTGACACAGGCAGTCTTCAAATCCCAGAGACTCCCCGAACGGGATCCTTTCGTCCTGTAAGTTGTGTGTATACATTCGAAGCCCAATACATTTCTCACATGGTCTTAGGTATTTTCTCTTTGCAGCGGCACTTATCATTCTGAGTAACGAATTTGGGTGTCTGCACGACAACGTAGCCTATGAGGAATCAATAGCAAACGCTATCAAGATCATGACTTACTGCGCTACTACCGACGTCCAGGCAAGCAGCTTCGTCTTCACTCTTGAGTCATTCCAAGACGTTATCAAGGAACAAGCAGCCCACGCCTCGGGACAGCGCCCACATCCGGTATATTCTGCAAAGCTATCACTGAGCTCATCAAAAGACCCGACTGAGACCTTGCCCTCCTCGCATCACAAACCCACAAAGACAGGAGACAGCAAGTCAATGTCTCCAGGGCCCGCGCCGCGCGACTTTGAGGCGGATATATCTCACGTCTCGCAAGCTCCCATGAATCCTCAAGGGAGACAGCGGCCCGGTACGAGTGTGGCAGATCTTGCAGCTACAGGAAGCACAGTGTCGCCCGTCAACAGCCTCATCCTCTTGTCCCAAACTGGTAGAACATCAGAGGGGCAAGGGAGCGACCCAAGGGGTACCGGATCGCTTCAAAGTGAGCATGATTTTCACTTTGAAGGCTTCTGGGATGGGCCGGTTTCCCGCGTCCACACTCCTGCAACAGTACCAGGCCCGATGGCTCAGATTCATCTAGCTGAGACAGGCGAACCTATGGCGTACAGTAGCTACTCAGCTACTGGGATTCTATCTACGCCACATAACCAGTCTGTCGGTATCGGAAACGACCCGGCTGTCATGTATACACTGGAGGACTGCACCAAGTTTGAGAGATGAGGGGGGAGCGCAAGGCATGAGTTGGCATGGGGCTGTGGAGGAGGGGGTTGGCGTCTATCTATCAATATTACCACATATTTCCAATTAAAGACTGAAGACGTGTTGGATAACCTACGACTGGGGCTTCAAGGCTACAACAGAATCCATGGCACGTATCACTATCACTACTAGGAACGCTCAGCTATCACAACTGTTCAACTGCATCCCTGGGGTTGATAAGAAAAACCCTCAGTCTAATTATTGTGTGCCATTACTTACCGGGAATAAACGATAGCTGGTGTATATTGACGTATTGACAAGAAAAGATGCATCATGCAATGCATTCTGACCGCCAATTCAGACGCAGATTGCTTTTTAAAGTCGAGCTATCTTTTGCAAAGCCAAGCCACGTTCCACTCTGGTATGATTATTCATGGTGAATACGAAATCGTGTCGTAATTGAGATGTACATACCCGAGTACTGAGCATCTGGATCATCCTTCCCACGAAGCTGTGTGGGTGGAAGAGAGGGATTTGATCGCCAGAGACTTGCAACTATCCCATTGCGTTGCAATTGATGGACGTTGTAACATCACTACCATACTTCGTGCGTGTACTTCGTAAAAGGTTCTCTTTCGTGGGCCAGTGGTGAGAGTTACCATCTACTCCTGCGACCCCGGGCCGAAATGGAAGACCTGAACCATGCAAGAAAGAAGCAATATAGCGGCCCAATGTCCAGAAGCAACTCACGTGCGCTCTGGCTCCCTGTAGGGGTGAAAAAGTCTCGGCGATGCCGTAGCAGCGGGGCTGTCACCTCCTTGACGGCGCGGCCCCAGCCGTGGCTGCTTTCTTCCCCGCGGAGGCGACTGCGCAAGGCTTGAGATGACATGCATTCTACAGAAGCATGTGTTCTCGTACGAGACCAAAGCACGTCGACATCAACAATGCGGGAAAGAGAGAGAACCAGCACCAACGGCGTGTGACAACAGGTCTCATCGCAGGATGCTGACGGCAGCCTGCCTGCTCCTAGGTAGGTGTAACTTGGCACATACGCTCGGAGCTCCAGAAGGCCGTCGTAGGAGAGAAGAGAGAACAGTCCCGAAGTCTGCAGAAGAGACTGGTCACTTGGGCGTTCACGAAATGCTTGCCAAACACGGAGATGCATCTTGCAGAATGTCTTGCTACTCTACCCCTGTGCGTGGTGGTATCCAACGCTAGGCTGGTTCGACGCATGGGCAAGGGTGTCTGTATGCCGCGTCTACTGCATTCGTACGTGCAGTCGGTGTCTGAGATGTTGCAAGGGTCTCGCGCGGCATGTGCTCGAGGACGATGGCGGGCAGTCTTCAGTCCGACCTTGGCATGAAGCATCCAATCGTAGCTTTTCCGCCGCAACGCGCAGCAGTCCCACGCTCGCCATGTTGGCGTGTGTTTGCCAAATTTCAGAGACAGGCCGAACAGAAGTCCGAAGGGGGGGGGGCTGGCTGCGTGCTATTGTGGCTTTCCCCATTGATGCACGGTACTGTACGTGTACGTACGACGGCGCCGTTGGTCTTGCAGCATATCACCCCTCGCGGGCTTCTTGCATCGCTTGAACACCAGGGGGATTCCTAGGAAAGATCGGCGGGCTGCTTGCGAGTGGAACTGACCTAGGCCGGGCTGAGCTTATTGTAGGATTCTCGGCTGTGAGACTTCGGCATGTGCAAGCAATTTGAAGTTTCGGAACGGGATCGAGGCATGTCTTAGGGACGTTGATCTCTCGGTCATGTTGGCTCCGATGGTGTCAGATACATAAGACGCAATAAATGCTGCACCACTAATCAAACACATCTCTTGTGGTGCAGTGACCCAACTGGTTGTCCGACAGATGGCTGTCAAGGATCATGCGTATTCGTACACGGCGCCATCGATCGACTCGATCGACTTGTCCCCCCCCTGACGAATGAACTCGACATCCTCGCAACCTCCATGCCCGACGTCTGGCCTCTGACGTTACCACTTTTCAGGCCCAAAGTGCTGTCCCTCCGGTACGTGCATCTGCACCGCCGTGCCCTGAACGTCCATGGTCGATGATACAATGTTGTTTCCCCACCAGTTGGGCGGCTCTACACCGTGCAGCGTGAAGGCGAAAAAGATGAACAAGGTGGCCAGGGCGAGCCCAAGATCTAGAGCCGACGACGTCAGGAAGTTCAGCCGGCTCCACCACCTGAAGTGGCGCTTCTTGACCCAGAACTGGAAGACGAACCCGACCATGCCCCACGACAGGTAGTTGAGTGGCGTGGCCGGCGGGATCGCGCCGGCGCCCCCGAAGATGAGCGGTGCGATGAGATACTTGGCCGGCGACTTGGGCCACTTCTTGGCGGCGAAGTAGAAGATGATTGGCGTGACGGCGCCGAGGAAGAAGAAGAAGAACAAGCCCGAGTATATCTGCCCTGGGGAGAACATCCGTGCCGGGCCCAGGAGGCCCCAGATGATCGAGGCTAAGTACGTCCATGTCAGAAAGGCGCTTTGACTCCCTCATCGGATGAGCTTACCGGAAAAGAAGACTCGGCCGCCGGGACATGTGAAGTGATCCTCTTGATGGGGCTCGCAGACATCCTCAATGCTGTTCAGAGCTAGGTTCAGCACAACGATCTGGATGAAGCACGAGAAAGTCGTAGCAACAACTTGGGACAGGAACATGGTCCGAGGGGGAATCTTCATATAGTGTCCGAACTTCAAGTCCGAGACGAAGCTGAGGGCCTGTGACCTGCATGGCAGTTAGTGCTTCCGTTCTCTGGGGTGTAAGTGTCTCTTAGGCCGTACATTGTGATGTATCCAAACGTTTTGAAGCTTTAAGCACCAAGTCAGCAACAAGGCCCCACGCCGTAAGGCTATGACTTGGTCGAGACGTACAGCATAAGCGCCAAAGGACGTCCCGGCTGGATGTACCCGTAAATAAACTCGGTCAACACGTTGAGACCGATTTGGGTATTGGTGACAGCCTGGATGATTCCAATTGGGAGGGCGAATCCAAAGGAAACTGCAATTGCCAGCAGAAAAGCCCACCAAGTGAGGTTCGTGGCGTAGCCGAGTACCGTGTAGAATCCTATTGCGAGCATCTTCAACCACGATCAGTCGCATCCTCTCGAGACACCAGGACGCCAGGACTCACGACACCGAAGAGGCTCATGTACCACCAAGTAGGAGCTTCTTTGTATTTTCTCATCAGCTTCATGTGAATATCTGGCTTCTCGCTCGCGCTGTTCCTGTACTGTTGCCAGATCTGTTTGCCGTTATGCAGATAGGTATACACGACAAGAGATGAAATGGCAGCGAATGACAAACCATAGGCCATCGCAAATGTGGTGCTTCGAAAGTCAGTTGATTGTGTCTTCTAATTAGGCTCAGTTTCGCACACCTAATGAACAACGGCGAGTAGTTCTTATATGCCTCCTCATCTAAGGTGAACTCAGGAGTGAGGATACGCGAGGTGTTGTACGTGGCACCAGTGTTGTCGTAGGTGCTTGAATCGCTCATCGGCAGATACCACGAATACCATACGCCGCTATAGTGGAAGAAGGACGATAGGACGATGAAGAACGCACCGACACCGATGAGAGTGTTCGCAATAGCATGCCTGGAAGATAGATGTAAGTACATGCATTAATACGACGACAACGCTTCGTCTTACCACGGCGGAATCAGTGGTGATCCGATATAGCCGGCAACCTGCGTCCAATCAAAGGTTATGGGGAGAATGGATAGACCCGTCTGGCCGCCAAAAAGCTGGTTTACTACAGGGTTCTGAGGTGCCAGCCAGGTAGCAATTGCAAATATACTCAGGAACTGGGCGAGGAAGCCCGGGATGAAGTAATAGCCAAAGGCACAGCCAGTGACAATGGCGAACCACCTATACCTATGCATCGCTCCTCCAAGGATGGTCGGGTCCGGTTGGTCATTCGACTCGTACATGGCATTCATCAACGTTACTCCCACCAAGTTCTGAGGCCATATCATGGATGCGGGATACACTTGAGGGGGATTAGCTGAGGTCCGACGGTCATGGTGAAGCAACGTACCGAGGAACTTGCGCAGCATTCCCGCAATGCCGTATCCCAGAGATTGCGTAGAGATGGTGAGAAGGAGTTGGAATGGAATGCCGAAATTTTGCTTGTAGAAGATCAATTGGGCAAGGATAATGTCCGTAGCATACGCGACTGAGAAAGAGACGCTTGCCATGACGACGATGATGGCGTGCTCCTTGATGTTGAACGGTCCCGGGTTAAGGGTCCATCTTATGCCAAAGGTGTTGAACTCCTTCACAGGAAACCACCTTGCCCAGCCGTGACCCAATGGCCATGCGATGATCTGAGCAATGAGAGGTCCGATTCCAATGGAGGGTTGGCGGAGCGAAAAGAGAGTGTTCATGGAGGCACCGAGAACGACCAGCAACAAGCCAATCGTCCATGCCCTGACTGTGTTGCATGGCAAGTCCTCGTCGTAGTTTCGCACAGCAGCCCGAACCTCCGGATAGGGGGAATCCTCTTGCTCATCCCCGTCCTTGATCAGGCCGACTTCATCGTCGAGATTTGAGTCGTCCCTGGTGAGACGGCCCTGTCGTGTTTCGTACTCCTCTGGGAGGTTCGGGTCCATAAGGAGCTCATATTCAGAGCCTTGGTCATCGTCATCATCGTTCCGGGCACCGGATACAGCCCAGTGAGCACTTCGGTGCTTCAGGTCGTCTCCGCGGTCGCCTGCGTCGAAGGATGTCGACAATCGGCCACTAGGACCGTCAGCAGTTTGTCCGACAGCCTCGTAATGGGCCGCAGAGCCGGTCTTCTGGCCAGCGCGCATCGCGATGTCTATCCCGGGGCTGAGCTATGAGGGTGCAATGGGACTCGGCTAGAAGCGAGCAAAGGAATCACTAGTCCGGGGCTAAGTTGGTGACCAGATCATAGGTCTACTTCGCTCCTTTCCCTTGTCCTACCTTCTCGCGATGAATTCCAAGACGATAGTTTTGAAGGGTCAGAGGAAGCAGACAAGGGCTCAAAGACAACACTAGACTGGCATCGGAGGAAATGACTGGGCTGGGAGACGATGCACCGACGCGCGTCGGATGGCCAGGGCGGCGCGGTAATGGTGCCAATGCCGACGAGGCCAATTCCTGCTCTCCTTTGAGAAACAACCGGAGAGATGTCGTCGAGAATACGAAATTAAACGGCACTGAGTGTATGATGAGGAATCTCACCTCGAAGCTCGTGCAGTCTGGTAGACGAAACGTGTTACTTTGATCTCGAAGCCGTCCGAGTCTTTGTCCTTCTTCTCAGGCTGGTGGCGCCAAATCAGGGCAGAATACCGCTCAACACAATCCTCGAGGGCCAGTAGTCCAATTGTTCAGAGTTATCGCAGAAGCAGCCGTTCACATGGAGAGAAATCATGGACGATTGAAGGATGACGGAATCCTCAAGATGCAGCATGTGTCAAGGTACGGACTCTGAGCTTCCAAACCTAAGTAGATAAGGCTTATCGTGAGGTCGTAAGGATAAGCTCCTCGGTACTTAGATTAGTCTAATCGATTGTGCGCTAATCCTAAAGAGGAAACATTGAAGGAATAACCCAAGTCCGTCAACATTGTCACTTCCATCCACACGACCACCTTGGATCTTTCACCAGCCAAATCACAAAGCTTTTGGGCTTTCATCTATTTCCAAGCTTCCCATTCTCAGGGGAAGAAACACATTTTCCTCCGTTGAATCTCAGCAATTAGGCAATGGAAATATAATGCGTCGAGTAGTGGTGACTGGCCTCGGGGCCATCACGCCCTTGGGAGTTGGTGTTCGACGGTCTTGGACTCGCCTCTTGGCCGGCGATTCGGGAATTGTCAGCGTCGCTCATCTGGAGCCTCAGGCCCGGTGGCAGGAGCTGACCAGCACCGTTGCCGGACTGGTGCCCAGCGGCGAAGGAGAAGGCCGATGGACGGCGTCGGACTGGCTCAGCACGACGGAGCAGCGACGCATGTCCAAGTTCACACAGTACGCCGTCGCAGCAAGCAGCATGGCTCTGAAGGATGCCGGGTGGGAAGCCTCCAGCCAAGAGCAGCTGGAGGCGACTGGCGTGTGCCTTGGGAGTGGCATCGGGAACCTGGACGGAATTTACGAGACCAGCCTGACGCATCATCAAGACGTGGGAAACCCGATGCAATCCTTCGCGAAGAAATGCTAACCAGCCGAGTAGGGATATAAGAAAGTTTCTCCGCTATTCGTGCCCAAGATCTTGATCAACATGGCGGCAGGACACATAGCCATGAAACACGGCTTTCAGGGTCCCAACCATGCGGCTACAACAGCGTGCACGACTGGCGCGCATTCCATCGGCGATGCCTCTCGCTTCGTTGCAATGGGCGACGCTGACGTTATGGTCGCCGGAGGTTCCGAGTCCTGCATCCATCCCCTGACCTTTGCAGGATTTGGCCGAGCCAGGTCGCTTTCTACGGCGTACAACGACGACCCAACCGCCAGCTGTCGTCCTTTCGACGTCGGCCGGAGTGGATTCGTCGTCTCCGAGGGGGCTGCCGTGTGCATTCTCGAGGAGCTCGAGCATGCGAAAGCCCGCGGAGCTCGCATCTACGCTGAAGTCAAAGGCTACGGGTGTAGCGGGGACGCATATCACATGACGGCGCCGCGCGAAGACGGCCATGGCGCGTTTCTCGCCATGAAAAAGGCACTGAAGAATGCCCGAGTCAAGCCGTCGCAAGTCGACTACATCAACGCTCATGCAACAGGCACGTTGGTGGGCGATGCCGCCGAATCGTCGGCCATTCGGCGGCTCATGCTGGGTGAGGAAGGCCACTCGGCCGAGTCGAACATCACCGTTAGCAGCACGAAAGGGGCAATTGGACATCTTCTGGGAGCTGCCGGTGCAATCGAGGCCCTGTTCTCGATCCTGGCCATTCATGAGGTGAATTTCCACGCTGTCTTTACGAGATGACCACAGCTAACGGTCGTTATCAGAACGTCGTACCTGCGACTTTGAATCTGGACAAGCCCAACGTAGGTGCCAACTTCAACTTTGTGGCTCAATCAGCGCAACAGAAACAGGTCGACGTCGCCGTCTCTAACAGCTTCGGGTTTGGCGGCACTAACAGCTCGCTGGTTTTCTCCAAATTTGTGTAGCCTCTCTGCAGCAAGACGATGTGTTATATTCAATCATGCGTCGATACTGCGCTCACGCAGATGTACAATACTCAAAATAAACCAAGTATTAGTATCTAATGAATTCAGCTTTGATTGATCTTGTCATAGAGCTTTCATAATAGTAAACTCTACGATGTCAGATGTAGAAGACAGTGCGATACAGTAGGTATTATACTGTGTGTGTTCGACAATGGCCTTGCCGCCCTGCCGATATTTTCCCGGAGCCACTCACATGGCCGGCATTTTCTTTGCAATTGACATATCCATGCGGTCATGCCCTCGGTCATGACGTGAAGAACCGACGAATTCCTCTCCCAGCGTGCCCTACGCGTTTTCTCTTCCCCTCAAAACACCATCCGAAATCCGACACAATGAGCATAGCCTGTGAGACCTGCCGCGCCCAGACGAGGACCTTCGTCCGCGCCGCCATCCGCGCCAGCGCATCTCGAGCCGCCGCCCCGGACAACTTTCTCCCGCCGGCCGCCAGGGCCTCCCCCGTGTCGATCCCCGCCCGCCACTTCAGCAGGACCGGCTCAAGGAACCTCCTCAAGGGCCTCGGAAGCGCCGTAGCCGAGCCGTACCGCGTGCTGGGCGCCACGGATCAGCTTTTCAAGGCCACGTCCAAGGCTGCCGACTACCACATCACCGAGAAGGAGCGCAAGGACGAAAGCGTGCAGCTTGCCGAGGACGGCGAGGAAGTTGGCCACTCGCTGAACCCGGGCAATGCATGGCACAGCAGTACGTCTTGATCACCCATGGCCCATCTCCAGAGCTGGGCTCGTACCTGTCTGCGTCTGAACTAACCCGCGACCCCCGCCATAGAATTCGGACTCCCACCCACCTTCAGCACTTGGTCCCACGTCACCATGCTGCACCTCTACCTGATCAACACCCGGATACGCTGCTTCGACCGCGACGCCTTCCACAACTGGCAGCACCAGCTGACGGACCACTTCTTCTTCGAGTGCGAGAAGAAGATGCACATCGACCACCACATCACGTCGAGCGCCCTGCGCCAGCGGTACCTCAAGGACATCTTCGTCCAGTGGCGCGGCCTGCTGCTAGCGTACGACGAGGGCCTGTTCAAGGGCGACGCGATCCTGGCCAGCGCCGTCTGGCGGAATCTGTTCAAGGGGTCGCCGGACGTGGACCCGAGGACGCTGGTTGCCATTGTGGGATGGATGCGGTCGTCGCTGATGCGCCTCGAGGCCATCAATGATAATATGATTGCTGCCCAGGCCCCCAAGATCCTGGCCAGGCCAGTAGATGCGTTCTGGGACCCGCAGACGAGCGGGCAGAAGGAGGACGCGGCGACGGACTTTGGGAGACGACCAGCGCAGAGCAAAACGGCGGCGGCGGCGGCGAATGTACCACCAGCAGCAACGCCCAAGGTTTCGGTGAATTAAGGGCGAAGAGGGGCTGTATTATCAACGTGGGGAACAAGGACATAAATCCGGTTGACGGCGATGGGGCACTGGGATGTGTGAGTAGGCTGTAGATGGTAGACGGCTAGGAGGTTGGACTTGCGACCCAGCGTCTCGGTCGTTGTACATATATGCGTAATCCATGATGATAGACTGTACGAATACCGTCTTCCCTTTTGCAATAGAAGAGCACCCAACGAGCAATTGCGGTGTCAGTTCACGGCCCAGTCTTCTCCCACATCTGGAACTCATACTGGGTCCCCGCCTCCTCCTGTCCGCCGTCGACAACCTCCTGGCCGGTCCACCGCTCCAGCTCCGCCCGCGGCCTCCTCGCCCAATTCGTCGGGCCGTCGTCCCCCAGGCGCAGCGGGAAGAAGACGTCGCAGTCGAACTCACGCGCGATGCTCGTCAGCAGCACGCGGCGCGCCTCGGGCAGCTTCAGGGCGGCGTCGTAGATCTGGGCGCCGCCGATGACGAAGACGCGGGCGACGTCGGCGCGGGCGCGGGCGTACTGCAGCGCGGCCTCGAGCGAGGCGACCCTGACGGGCTGGTCGGAGGCGGCATCGGGAGAGGCCGCGGCGGAGGCCGAGGCCGAGGCGGGCGCGGAGCGGGAGACGACGATGTTGAGGCGGTCTTTAAGCGGGCGGAACTTGGCCGGGATCGAATCCCACGTCTTGCGGCCCATGATGACGGCGTTGACGGACGTCGAGGGGGTCTAGCAGGCAGTGTTAGCCTCTAGAAATCGAACCGCCCCGAGCGCAAACCCCTCCCCCGCACTGGGAGGGAAAAGAAGCGTGAGGCGAGAATAATTAAGAGATAAAAAAAATACCTGAGGCGGGACACGCGCCGTCACACGCGCAAAGTACTGCATCTCCTTGCGCAAGCCGGACCAGGGCATGGCGCCGTTCGCGCCGATGCCCATGCTGCGGGTCGCGGCGACGATGAGCGTCAGTTCAAGAGGCTGCATGGTGAGGCGAACTTGGGGCTTTGTTTAACGGTGCGAGTCCAAGTCGAGGTTTTGCGAAGGGTGAAAGTGGGTGATGTCACAACTGGCGGCTGTGTTTTGAAAATGCGGCCCGTCACGACTCCAAATTTTTGTCGGGGACGGATGCATTCGGATCCAATGGCCTGTGATACGTCATTTTCCCACAACCACCCTAATGCTAGTATTCATTGAGCGCCGATACAGTTGCAGCTTGTTGAGTGGTGCCTGGGTTCTACCATTGCTGAGTCCGCCTCGCCTCCATCTCCGTCCATCTCCGTCTCCGTCTGTCTCTCGTGTGTCTTACAACTTGGACGGCGGCAGCAACGCAACATCCTGGAACGGGATCCCCAAGAACCGATAGATGTGATTGAACCTGGAGCTTGAATTAGCAAAAAAAGCCTGTCCCTACAAGATCTTCTCTTCACAGCCCTTGAAAGAGTCGACTTACCTATCGCTCCCAAAGAAAGCCGCCGTCTTGCCCTCGCTGTTCGTCACCCACAACCACGGCGCCCCAAACGCGCCCTTCTGCACCGCCTCACCCGTCGTCTGCTTCACGCGGTCCTTCATCGACTCCCGCCCGGCCATGATCTTCTCGACGTCCTCGGCGGTGAAGAGTTTCCTGCCGCCGCCGTCGGGCGTCTCGGCCGCCTCGCCGAGCGCGGCCTCGAGGTTGGCGTCGTCGACGAGGTTCACGTGCGGCGGGGTCCAGAGCTTGCGGAAGAACAAGGCAAGGGTGGAGAGGTACGTCTCGGTAGGGTAGCTGGCCTTGACGAAGTGCAGAGCGCGCAGCGGCGAGAGCGTCTTGGACATGGCCATGAGGTCCTTGGGGCCGCCTCGGTACGGCAGCGAGAGGCGCTCGGCGGCGCGGAGGGAGTCGGCTCCGAGGTAGACGGCTTTGGCCGGGAGCAGCCAGGGGGGCTGGTTTCCTGGTGTTTTCCCTGCATTAGAAGGCGATGGTCTTCGTGGGGCTCTGCTACGTGGGCTGTCTTACCAGAGAGGTTGTTGATGCCGCCCAAGAACACGGGATGGAACCTGGTTTGCTATCAGCACCATCCGACAGGAGAGTCAAGGAAACGATCCAACACTGGATCAAAAACACATACTCCACCTCAACCTGGTGCGCAGCCAATTGGTCCAGGTTCCTTCTCAAGTCCTCAAAGCCCACATAGCTATAGAAGGATACTGCATTGGGACCGTGTAAGTACATCGACATGGAGAAGATGGAGAGCGGCAGCAGCTACTCAAGAGGGTGCTTACCAATATCCACATAACAGTCGATGCGCCCGCCCATTATGTCGCCGTGGTACTAGGTTAGGTGTCCTATTATCAAATCCCAACGAAGAACTTTGATGCTGGCCCAGGGAAGACGTGATGGTGATGAGTAATGAAGTGGACGGTGAAGGGCGCCGTACCACGTCTTCCCCAGACGGACATCATGTGGGCGGGTGGAGCTGCCGAGGTCCGGGAGTCCGGGGATGCCCAGCCGAGCTCGACCTTGAGCTTAGCCCGTCGCCAGCTTATGTTCTTATTCAAACATGCCTTGCTAGATTGAATTGTCGCATCGGCTCGGCTGTCCATGAAAGGAACCAGAGAGTACTGTAGTAGTAGCCGCATTCGATGACTCAATATGTCCGCCAAGTCAGATAAACCCGTCGCCCTTATTGTCGGCGCCTCCCGTGGCATCGGCCGCCAAGTTGCCATCGACCTCGCTAACAACGGCTACGCCGGTTCGTCCCTCGCTGCACCTTGTGTCTCATAGTCTGCGTACCCAGACCCAACCACTGACAGTTCGTATTCTGAACAGTCGTCGTCGCGGCCAAAACCGTTAGTGATCCTTCCAGGCCCGCCGACCCGTTCCCTCCAAACCCAAACTCCCCCGCCTCCACCATCACCACCGTCGCGCGCGAGATCGTCTCCGCCGGCGGCGACGCAACCGCCGTCCAAGTCGACGTTCGCTCCCCGGAGAGTATCCAAGCCCTCGTCGCAAAGACCCTCTCGGTGAGCCTCCCATCCGTGTCCTGCACCAGAACCAGCCAGCACCTTCACTAATACGGCCAAACCCTCAAGACGTACCGTCGCATCGACGTCCTCGTCTACAACTCCGGCGCCATCTTCTGGGCCTCGGTGGCATCCACACCCTTGAAGCGCTTCCAGCTCATGCAGCGTGTCAACCCGGAGGGCCTCTACGCCACCCTCGAGGCCACCCTCCCTCATCTGCGTCCGCGAGGCCGCATCGTCGTCGTCAGCCCGCCCATCTACAGCCGCTTCTTCCGCGGGAAGACGGCCTACGCCATGGGCAAGGTCGGCATGAGCGTGCTGACCAAGGGACTCGCCATGGACTTTGAGCGCGAGGAAAACAACGGCATGGCCATCACGAGCATTTGGCCTGCTGTGGTATGTCCCCGATCTTTCCTCGTGAGCCTTCCCTGCTGACGATACACGCCCAAGGCCATTGAATCCGGCGCCACGGAAAAGTTCACCAAGGCCAACCCAGAGGAAGCAAACGACCTCCGCAAAGGCACCATATTCTCCGATGCCATCCTCGCCATTCTGAGAGCCCCCCGGTCCGTCGTCAACGGCGAGCTGCTCCTCGACGAGGACTTCCTAAGGGATCACGCCGGCGTCACAAACTTCTCCAAGTACAACGTGGTCCCCGGCACATCCCCGCGCCGGATGCTTCCCCAGAAGCTCCCAGACTTGACCGTCGCCGAGCAGGACGACCAAGGAAAGAAGTATGATAGTAGTAAAGATAAAGCCAAACTATAGCCAAGCTGCTGGCTTATGTACAAGGCAAGACATGTGTACAGCTAGTCATATAGAAAATTGGCCCCTAGTTTGATATGCTCTAAGACAGACACGTCTAACCTCGTTTGGCCCCAAGGCCACATTATCCCCCCCCCCTCCCAAACTCCGAAACATGAACTACACAAACAATCACCCCTTTGCCGCTTTCTTTCCTTTGTTCATATTACAAGATCTCGTTCCTCTTCTGACACGCCCCCTAAACCCGCTTACATCCTTGCCACCTCGAGAAGCGGAAGCTGATGGAGTACTCGACCTCTCCTAGATGCCAAGGTCATGTCGCTGGCTAAGCGGGCCCATCCCTTGCATGCTCTCGATATCTCCAATCGTATCGTTGAACACTCTCGTAATGTCGCCGAGGACCTTCATACGATTCCACTCCGACCTGCTGCGCCAGATTTCGTCCATCATCTCGCGGTTTATCTGCTCCAGTTGCTCGATGGTACAGCCCCCGGTACCTTCCGTCACCTCGTGCAGGAAGTTCTCTACTGCGCCATCGATCGACAGTGGCTGTGATGCAGATGCCGATGAGCCTGAATTTCGAATCGACGAGTGTCGCTCATCTGACTGTTGATCGTTCAGGAGGTGGGCCATCCCCATATTGACCTTGGAGCCTGACGGCCTCCGTTGGGCCTGGGACTGGAATGAAGTCGGGCTGCCAGATAGGATCGATCCCGGCAAGGGGTTGCTTCGAGCAACGGCCCCGGCTTGAGAATGAATCCAGGGCTCATCACTGGTCGTGTTTTGACTGGCTAGAGGCAACGTGTCAGGGATATCCACGTCGTTGTCGTCATCGCCACCTCGAATTTCCGCGTGCGTCCCGTTCGTTATCTGGGTACTGAAGTTGGATGAGCGATGAGTAGACGGGTCTGTGCTCTTTGTGGTAGAAGCTTCGTTCACAACAGCTGACGGCGAGACACCCGCCGGCAAGGAAGTGACGACGGATTTTTGCGAAATCTGAGTCATGGCTGTCGGCGCCATGCTGGCTTGGCCTTGAGACTTAGCCGGGGGTCCCATCTGAGAGAGGGGCTGCGTCTCGTCATCAACACCACTCATCTGAATATCGTGTTCTCCTGAAGGATGAGAAGTGCCATTGCTGAGGGGGTGCGGTTCCTGACCCGAGGTCCCATGTCCATTAGACACTGGACTTTTAACCATAAAGCGGGCTGTTGTTCGCGAACCGGGAACCGCCTCTCCGAGTGTCACCGGGCCTTGAGAGTCACTGTCATTTCCGCCACCAAGGTCCGACCGGACAAGGTCCACAAGCGAGTGCATAGCCTTCCTCTTTCGCTCCTTCTCAGTGGCATCCTTGGCGCGCTGAATCTGGCGCCGATAGACGGCCTCCCAGTCAATGTGCGAGGTGCTGTTCTCGATACTAGCCACATCGACCTCAACATTGCTGAGAAGCTCGTTGGCTTTCAGGGTACGCTCCTTGTCCCCAATGTTCTTCGCGTCCTTCGCAAGGGACCTGATGTCGAACAGGAAATCTTTCGGGCGGGCGTAGAATCCATTCGACAAGCGCTCTTCGATTGTTGTCGTCTCGAGGTTGTAGTAGTGCTTATCAGTGGTTGTGTCCCTCAAAACATCGTTGTCGTACTTGTCCTTGACGATCTCGAAAGGCCGGGCCAGGTTTCCTGCAAGGTCCGGCCGCACGTAGTTGGGATCGGATTCGACGAACAAATAGTCGATCTGGGCCGGGGGAATAACGGGTTGTCTGAACTTTTTGTACTTCCTGTTGATCTGATCCATGATGGGTTGAAGCTGGATCTTCAAGCCGTTAAGAAGTTGGTGATCTTTCTTCTTCAGGGCCTTCATCTCCACCTTTGTCGGGGGAGGTGGTTCCACCTTGGGGGCAACCGGGAGTTCCTCAAGCACCCGCTTCTTGCGGTTCTCCGGATCTGGGAACTCGGCCGGCTTCTTCTTGATGTAGTTCAACGTGTTACCAAAATACTCCATTCGGTTCATCTGATGAATATGGGTAAGTCACTTGTTCAATCAGTCTCATCAGAACAACTTACCTTCTCTGGGCGGGGTATCTCCATCCTGTTTTTTCGCGAGTATCCAAACAAGTCGCGGAACAGTTCGGCAGGCAACTCCGATTTGTCGGATTCCGCAGTTGCGAGGAGAAGAACGGGATCAGTAGGAGAAATAGACCTCAACATGGTCTGGAAGGTGATAAAAGCAATACTACCGGAAAGCGTCGCATACCACGCGTCAACATTGGGGATATAGATGACGCTAGGCTTGTGCCGTCTCACTTCCGTGAAGAGGCCGACAATGACTTGTTCCATCGACTATTGGCATATCAGCATTGTTCATCATGGTTTGGGATTTCAGCCAGCACTTACCCGTCCATCCGCCAGCAAGCTAGGGAGGTCAAAATTCTGCACGTGAACGCCCTCAAAGTGGTGCAAGATTGCGGAGGAAAGATAGCCTTGGCCCATTCCGCTCGCACCATAGATTATGAGCCTAGGGCGGAACACTCGAGATCGCTCGAATTCCTGATGCAGCTGCTCCCTGCCAAAGCCATGATCGTCGTCTTCGAACTGCTCATACATAGCCTCCTCAAGTGCCGTCCTCTTCTTTCTGTGAGGCAAGAGCTCGTCGAGAGCCCGCTTGGCCTGGGCAAATTGAGCACGGAGCAATGGCTCGATAGACATGGGAAGAGGGCGAGCACCCGATGTGGCCGATCGCTCAGACGACGGAATGAGCTTCTTGATAGAAAGCATAAAGTCCGCGGCATGAACCGAGATCTTCTCAGGATTGACCATTAGCTTCTCCGTCGAGGAGTAGATCTGGGGATATGTCCGCTGGATGGCATTGAGAGCGGCCTCGGTGCAAAGAGCTCGCAAGTCGGCACCACCGTATCCCTTGGTGTTCTCGGCCAAAGAGTCCTTGAACTGCTCAGAGAGGCCCCAGTCTGCGGTGTTGATGTTGAGAATCGACTTTCGCCCTTCGATATCGGGCAGAGGGAAGTAAAACTCTCGGTCAAAACGGCCTGGACGGCGAAGGGCGGGATCAATGTTGTCGGGACGATTGGTAGCACCGATGACAATCACTTGGCCACGACCGTCCATGCCATCCATGAGGGCCAGCAGAGTGGAGACGATTGAGGCGTGGATCTGCTCCTGCTTGCTAGATCTGACAGGTGCCAAGCCATCGATTTCGTCGAAGAAAATGATGCTAGGCTGCGTTCTCCTGGCTTCCTCGAACAACAGTCGAAGCTGCTTCTCGGCCTCGCCAACCCACTTACTGAGGGCATCGGCACCCTTCCGCATGTAGAACGAGATCTTTCGACCGCCTGAGCCAACAGAGTTGGCCAAAGCTCGAGCGAGCAACGTCTTACCCGTACCAGGAGGTCCGTGGAACAAGACACCTCTTGGCGGGGTGACATGAAATCTGGAAAAGAGTTCTGGGTAGAGCAAGGGAAGTTGGACCATCTCCTTCAGCTGGTCAATGTGACCCTGTAGTCCGCCAACCTTGCTGAAGTCGACGTTCAGATCGACTCCAAGAGGGTCGGCATCGGCCAGAGCTTTGCGGTCCTTAATCTTGCCAACATTAGGAGTGGCACCAACACCGTCGGGGTTGAGGCCTGGTGCGCCTGGAAGCAGCCCACCAGGGGCTGCGGACGTCGGTGTCATTCCCACGTTTCCAGCGACATTGGAGCGGTGACCCATCTCGTCGTCACTGCTATCCGAGTCAACTCCACCAGCCGCCCCTGTACCCCAAGGACCGTTGAGAAGTGAGCCAGCTCCGCCGCCTCCACCAAAGGGGCCAAACGTGGTGTTGAGGTTGCGCTCCCATCCCTGGCTGGCGCCGCCACGTGCCCGTCGTGCTCGGGCAGGCGTCGGAGCCGCCTCAGCCTCTTCGTCTTCAATGTTGACCGAAGTCAGAGGAGGCATATAGTAGTTGACGCGAGCTCGGGATCGACGGGAGCTCTCCTGATAGACAATGGGAGACTCCTTTCGAGGTCGGCGACGACGTGACCGAGAGTCTTGTCGGAGCTCGCGAGCTTCTTCGTTCAGTTCGTCGAGGTCGAAGTCGGGTTCTTCGTCCGCAGAATCACCACCACGGCGAGAGGCTCGAGCTGGCTGTGCTCGTCGGTTTTGTCGCCCTCGAGGAGTGGGGCTTTCCATTTCGTGGTCATCAGCACGACCATCTGAATCATCGCCGGGATCGAAGTCGCTGCTAGGTTCCTGTGTCGATTTTTTTAGACCGGCCTTCTGAGTCAGACGGCGAGATTTTCGGGGACCGGCGTCAGATTCCGCGTCTTCTGCTGGAGCCGAAGCGCTCGCGCGCGCACCCCTTGTCCTGCGAGTGATGGGAACATCGTCTTCGTCGTCCTCCTCTTCAACGGTCTCTACCGGCGCGTGTTCCTCAGCCGTATCCTCGTTGGCGGCATCTTTCATTTCTTGGTCTTTGTCTTGAGCCTCTTCCTCTGCCTCCTCCAGCTCCTCCGGCTCCTCCGGCTCCTCCGGTCCCTCCTCCGGCTTTTCCTCCGGTCCCTCTTCCGGTCCCTCTTCCGGCTCCTCCTCCTTTTTCTCGATCACCTCGGGGTCTTGGGACAGCTCGTCAGGCTCATCCACGTCTCTGATCTCTCGGGAGCTGGTCTCCTGCGTCGCCTCGATAATTGTCTCAGGTTTCTTAAGTCCCTTCATCCCGCGAGAGGATCTCGTATGTCGAGCGAGAGACTCGGGGCTCCTGCTCTTAGAGTCGCGTGAAGCAACAGCATGACGGCCGGAGTTGGACAGCTCGACGAACTCCTCCGCATCCTCTGTGTGCGCCCTAGTCGCTCTGCGCGTGGTCGGAGCCGCCCCAGAGGGTACTTTGAGCTTGACCAGGCGCCTGGCCTTTGGCTTAGGAGGATCAGACACAACGTCGTCGTCGCCATCGGATGCGCTCTTATTAGGATCATCCTCAACTTCCTCTTCGCTGCTCTCTTTGTAGTTTTGGTGCTTGACAGCAGCCTTTCTGGCTCGACGGCCAGCGGCGTTTACGGGAGCATCTTCGTCTTCTTCATCGCCGAAGCCGTCCCCGAATCCGTCGTCCTGGCTATCTGAAAGCTCTTCTTCATCATCGTCAATGTCGGATCCTCGGTAGCGGTGACCTCGCTTGCGGCTTGGGTTCCCGCCCCTCGAGGGACGGACTTTCTTGGAGCTCTTGCGCGGTCTATCCTCTTTCGGGTCGAAGTTCTCGTCGCCGGAGTCCGATTTGTTTGGGTCGAAATCCTCGAGGACGACCCTCTTGCGCTTGTTAACCATCTCGGGGGAGGCGGAGAGCCGATTGATGATTTGATCGTCGGATGGGGCGCGGAGTAACAACACGGCTGATGGGTCTGGGGGAGCTGTGGGAGGTCTGGAGACAGTAAAGGGACGTCAGCAATACATCCCTCAAAGTCGCGAGATGCAACGACAGCCATCAAAGAAACCCCTTCAAAATCACGACAGCCATGATGTAAGAATGTGTGCGTTTCGCAGCAGGGACTCACCGTTGCCCTGGGTGGGTAGTGCACGATATCACCAAGTGCCGTGCATGGGTCGGACTGGTCGCACTCAAGCTTGTGGCTTACAAAACGCGCGAAAACCAGCGCGGATGCAGCAAAAAAGCCAAGCAAAACAATCCGCAAGATTCTACAGACCGACTGGTAGGCCGCGGCGATGGCGGTTTGTCGAGTTTTCTCGGGCAGGTGTGGTGAGGGCGAAAAGGGATTGGTTTGCGCGTCCTGTTCGCGAGCGTTCAGCGTGGAGGGTCAGAGGTCGGAGGTTTGGGGGATGCGCCTCACGTGCAGTTGAGCGCGAAAGAAAAACAAGGTGGCCCGAGCGTTTTTCCAGGCAGCGTGGCCCACCGTTTTTGGCCTGCACGAAAGGGGACCAGCCATGACGCTTGCAACGCGCAAACGACGCTCATTTGGAGACTTCAACGGGGTTTCCAAACGGCGTCTTTTACGTGGAAACAAACCGTCCACGATGCCATTCGCCTTTTTGGAGCCCATTTCGAGATTATTCCCGGCCAGGCCACGTGTTTTATGCAGTCTCTCATTGTCCCCGAGGCTACCTGCATGGCCAATTCGCGTTTCATTTTGGCCTTCTTATACTCTTCTGCTTCCCCCAGCTCCCCCGGATTTTTCCATGTCGGCTCCCAGAGCTCGAGGATTGCGGCTCAAGTCAAGCTCCCGTCCGTAGGGCTGAAGGCTGATGGTTGACGGGCACGTCGCATGCGCAGCAGTCCCACCAAATGCTACATGTTGATGCCTTAGCTTGATGCCTTGGAGCCTTGGTGCCTTGGAGTGTTCTCAGGCATCAACATTTGGCTGTGGAACCTACCATACAGAGCCGGGTCTCCCCATCGGGGGCAGCTTTACACCAACAATATAGAACATTCAAGGTTTTGCCATGGTCCAACTTTGATGCCATCACTTGACCGTCTTGACTGCTTTACATGTGACTTGTCCCACGGTCGGCCACTATTCTTGGCCGTCTTTGACCCTTGACTTCGCGTCTGCCTAAGACGCATGCAAAGTAAGAAGCCACATCTTAATACTGGATGGCCGTCAGGGTGACTGCATTCTTCAGCTACGGAAGCAACCGTCGCACTTTAGCTCTCGGATTCAAACCGGTCGCTTCCAAATTTAGAAACAATCATCATTATCGTGCTCATGGTCTCGTCAAAACTACTGCATAGGCGGGTATCGTACATGGCTATTCCGCGGCTTTCAATCTGTGCCCCTCGTCCTCTCGTCCCCATCCGTCTGTCTAGGTTAGGTCCTCCAAAGAAATGTCCAATTAATTGCCTACCATCTTCGTTCCGCATTAACAGCGACGTCGCGCGAAAGAGACGATCGCATCCAATCTTGTGACAAAATAAGAAGTTGAAAACATGAAGAGCGGGTTCGAGTCAATGCTTTCGCATCACTGACCGGGCCAGCTCCGTAAGGGAAGGCCCGCCAAATAGAAGCTGGTCGGTGTGTCGGCCGCAAGTGGTATACACGTTAACTGTCGCCGCTGGCTTTAGCCAAGTGTGGGCTGACTTGGGAGACGACGACGGTGTAGAGTCGAGGATAGATACATCGCTCGAGTACGAGCTGGTGCGGTGCTGGATCACTGTCAGACCGGCATGGGTAGGTGCTGGGAGCTTGGAATGTGTTACTTTTCCATCCGCCATGGCGGGGAAGTCGAAGTAGCCGGCGCTGTCCTTGTGTGATGGGCGTTGGATGTTCATGGGCTGCGTAGCAGAGGCGTCGCTGGATGAGTTCATGGCGATGGCGGTGGTGGTGAAGTGGTGACCTGTGGAATGGTACTCTGTTGAGTGGTGGTATCTAAAGAACGAGTGAGAAGTATGAAGTGGTTGATGAAGGTAGTCAGGTTTGTGATTATATCGCCGAAGGATATCGTCAATGGGATCGTCATCTAGTGAAGGATGTTCAATTGTCTACTGGAAAGAAGAGAGGAAAACACTCCCCCCAAGGAGCGGAACGACGCTCTCTTAAATGCCCTCTCGCTCTACGTGCGGCTGATGGACGATGCGCTGTTGACCTAGCCCTTCCCCCTCCCAGCTCACTTGTTAGACCCTAGCCTAGTAACTCAGATGCCACCAACACGCAGCTTCCAAAGCGGCTGAAGCCCTACAGTAGCACAGGGGCAGTCGGGCGCAACCCAACCCTCATTTGGGGATGACGCATCCGCATCACACTCTAGTCGGACACTCGGCACCCGTGCCGAGGGCTGCCAAGACGGCCAATGGCTGTGACGGAGCGGCGCATGCACGCTTGTCTGGGAATGGAAGGACTCTAGAAGGCGAAGCGAAGGCCAAGCAAGGATCGACACCTCGTAAGGCAACAGCATTCTGGATGTGGGGAGATCGGCTCCGAGGCCCACCCGGGGGGCTGACCGGAGCTTACGGGCCCCGCATCGGGATCACCGACACGATCAATCCATGCCCGACACATCGCCCAGCAACATGCCAAGGCCCCTAGAAACTCCACCCTCTGCGGCCGGTTGACTCTGCCAAGCTGTGCTGACATTGAGACTGGCGGTCACGCGTCCCATGTTCTATGCAGTTCCGAAATCTCCTCGGAAACCAACATGCCAAACCAGCCAACCATCGTCCAAGGAACAGCGAGGTCTTGGAAGTTTGGGAGTTTGAGAAGATCCTCATGGCTCAAATGCTAGCGTAGGGCCTAGAAACTTTGGAATGACGAGGTTGAAGCCATTACTTGACCCTCGATGAGCGAACTTGCCTCCACCACCTCTTCCAAGCTCCTCCCACTGCTTGAATGGATGCTCAGGGTACGCGCTCCGCCAAGTACAATTGTTTTGGCACTACCTGAAGCAAGTTAGTTGAGTTTGCCATTGACCTTTCCTTAACTGTTCAGTGTAGCTTCTGGTGGACTATCTTGGCACTCCAATCATCCTTCCTGTCTGATGCAAGGCGACTAACGCGAGAATGGGTTCAACTCGGTGCGGCCTGTTCTAACAGATCACCAGTCAATTTTGAGATGAACTGGTGGCTTCCATTCGATGCGACGAAATCCCCAGGCTCTGCCGTCTTGTCATATAGCTGCATTCTCCGTTATGCCTTGAATCTGCCATCAGGACATCCACGCCGAAGGATAGGAATTTCAACCAAAGAGTCAGATTTTAGGGTGAAAGTCTCGATAAACCTTGCGGAGAAGATCAAGACTCTACTATTCTATCACCCAGGGCGCCAGCTCTCATCGTAAAAAACCGGAAGCTCAGAGTATGAGAGTCTCGAAGATCCTTCGGCCGACATCTAGTTTTTCCAATCGCATCCCCTTGTCAATGTAGAGATATAACCCGCTCAGTCATGCCACCTGAGGCTCTTGTGGAGTGACTTGAATCTCTCCTATTATTGTCAACTGGCCCAAAAGGACCGAGCCCAAGATACGGTCCGGAGCGGATAAAACTACGCTACCCCAGCTAGGCACAAACCTGTAGACGTATTGCCTTGTGTCATTGGGTCTGGGAGACTTATGCTCTACCCTCGGGAACTGAGGCAACTTGAAATACTAAGGACAATGATACACCGGGTGGGGACCTTCAAGTTTTCTTACCTCACCTACACGCATCCCACAGGCATTTCCGCTGCAATAGTGGCGTAAGTACTGTCACGATGGGCAGTGGGGAGCAAGGGCTATATTGTCAACTTCAGACAGGTGCTCCTTATTCTCCCGACGCATTAGCCACCCCATACATACAGGCTATCGGTATTGTGTAAGTTTGACATCCGGCCTTCTTTATCCTGTTCCATCCCGACAAGGAGCTGTCCTGATAATGTTCCTTCGTCACCGCAGTCTTCATTGAACTGCCCGCCAAGGTAGCCTAGATCTTGGTCCAAGTAGCTGAGCTATTACTATCTCCTTTCCGATCAGTGGACTGGGAAAAACTCCAGTTCAGCAACTACTTCGACGGACAAACAACATAATAGAGATTCAGGACTCACCTCCAGAGTTCCATCACCACACATAATAAACGCAAGTGATCGTTGGTCTTCCCCTGCGAGACTACCCAAAAGTCTTAAACTACTTCTTCACGGTCACCTGGCCCTTTTGTTGTTGTCGCCTCAATCACCGCCTCTGCTGCTTCCAGCTTATTCAGAGGGATGGAGCTTCGGTAGACAAAGTAACCGTAATTGCACATCCAAGGTAAAATCTGCCCTTCATGATGAACTAGCCGTGGAACCTATCGAACTCGCGCCCGAGATCACAGTTATGGTAAAAGGCCCCTTTCGCTGCCTGGTGATTGTTTGGGCTCAATGGCGCTTCGCGAAAGCGGCCTTTCTCGAAGATAAGGAGTAGATGTGCACGGGGTAGAAGAGTGGCGATTGCGGATGGCTTCCCTCGGGAGGCGAAGCGGGAGAGTATCGATTTCGAGAATAGTCTGATGCCGCCTTTACACTCGAGCCTGGGGTTGGTTTTGTGTACGTCGTCTTCTTGAAAACCAATCGGCCGTACACCCTTTCTCCCAAGTCTTCGTCAATCATCCATTGGAGCGTTCTGAATTCCCAGTGCTCCAACGAGGCTGGTGCAGACCAACACCAAGCCCTCAATGGAGGGAACGGCTTGGAAGGTCTTATTGAATGCTATTGTATCAGAAACTTAAAAGTTGCTTGGATGACAAAAAAGTGGGTTTTGTAGCAATTAGGGCATTGTGCTGCAGACTAGATCGACTCATTAGATTGCTTAAGCTTAACTGGTAGACTCAGTCTAGCAGATGAAGGTTTATATGTGTAGAGATGACACATACCTACGAGACCGACACTTCTTATATTGAAGTTGGAGTCATAGATGGCTGTATATCTTGAGTACTAGTTTTCATATCTTTGGCTCTTGATATTTGAGGCTCGTGCTAAACCACCATGTACGTAGTCAACAATAGCAAGGGACAAGCCTACATATTGAGTGTGACGGGTTGGTTCCGGGACAAGACGTTTGTCACCTTTCATGGGGATATCCGGGTACTCGACATCCACAATGCACTCCAGCCAGAAGTGACCCGCGTTGAACCCCAGATATAGACCCTTGAGAAACCCTCGACAGCTCTGAAGTTTTCCTGGTCTACCCTGAGTAGATAGACAACTGGTCCGTCCATCACGAATACTTATCTTCTCGGCGGCGGGTACAACGTCTTATCCACGGCAGCATAACTCTTGGAGAAGTTATCCAGCAGCGCCCCGATCCACAGCTGGCCCTCCGCGCTCGCAAACTCATACGCGATCCGCAGCGAGTACCCGACGCGGTACGGCCCCATGGTGCCCCGGCCGATGGACTCGACGGACCGGAGGATCTTGAAAACGAGGACCTCCCGCGCCGCGTCGGAGCCGGGCACCGGCACACCGCACTGCGCCAGCGCCTCCTGCAGGATCAGCATCGAGGCCCAGTACGCCAGGTGCACGGCGCCGGCCCACGGGTGCTCGTGCTCCAGCACCGTCGGGTACAGCGAGGCGGCCGGGTTCGCGGGAGCGGCTTCGGCGGGATCAACGGACGGAAGCGAGGTGAACTCGTCGTCGTACCATCTGCTCAAGCTAGCGTGGTTGGCGGCAGCTAGATGCGCGAGGATGGCGAGCCGGGCGGGTTCGACGGGGATGCCCGCTTTGTTCGCTTCGCGGACCATGTAGCCCCATTTGAGCACGACAGGGACGTCCACCAGGCGCTGGAAGAAGCCATCGACGGCCGTGATGGTGTCGACCGGCGTGTCAGCAGGGTGGGCGAGGCATCGTCCGCCGTCCACCATGAGCGGCTTCCACTCAGGCCGAGACAAGAAGCAGTCCTCCTCTCGTGGATAGAACATGTCACTCATGATCTAATACAGGGCAGTGGGTCAGTGTTGGCCTGCTATAGTAACATTGAGTAGAGCCATCGTCAAGGGTCAGACCGAGAAAGATCCACCACCCCGGCTTGAAATGCCAGAACCAGCATCCACTTGGAACTAAGGGTATATGGGAATGCGATATCGCGCCATTATCTCAATGCAAACCAAGGATAGCAGTCCCTGGTGTCAATGCCTCCGGTGAAAACGACATTTGAAGATAGAATTGGCATGGGAACTGTCCCTGCTGCAACCACTGGGTTGTCAAACAACCGTTCACACGACCTAGGTTTGGGGCCCTTTATGCTACGAAGAGTAGGAGATGTAAGCATACGAGAATCCCGCGAAACGATAGAAGCATCGCGGCGTCCCATCCTTCAGTATGAGCGGCTGGACCACGCTGTTCCATTAGAATCCCAATGCCCTTGGCATGTTGGAGCCAGGTATCAGGGGAACTGGTCCCCGCAAACAGCTGATTGGATAATTAGCCATGGACCCTGGGGGAGATAACAAGTAAGAGGAGACTTCAGAAACCAATTACCTCGTAGAAACACAACAGGATCGCTGCAAATAGCGTTTCCGAAGATCTCCATAGCGTAGGATGACGCAATGCTGCTTGGAGCTCGGTGAGGGACTTCCCATAGACTGTGCGGCTTTGTGCAACAAGTTCTGAACTGGCCGTCTCCTTGCCAGCGAGATGCAACGCCAAGGAGCATATTGCACCATCTAGCAGGGCCCGCTTGCCCAAGCGACCGAACCCTAACCATTCGAACAGGCCAAGAATGTCTGGGGGAGCGGATGGGCAGAAGTTCTCAATCATGTTATAGAGGACATGGCCCCTCAAGGGCTGCAGGGGACGGTCCACGGGGGGAGTCAGGGTAGGACGCAGTCGGGGAGCGGATGTAACCACTATTGGGCTGGATCTGTAAGTCAGAGTTGCGACGAAAGGCTGGGAGTTGTCGCAGTCGCTGGATCTAGAGCTGGCGGCGCGGCGGGCACTGTTGGATCGCTTGCCTCGTTGGCGGATCTGGTGCTTACCAGCCACAAACTTGAGACCACGCTCGTAGCCCGGGCACTCGGCGCCGTACTTGATGCAGTTCCCGCATGATGGCCGCGCCTGATCGCAGCCGACTTTGCGCCTGATGCAGAGCTGACAGCCACTGCTGCGCGGCACGCCGACCATGACAACTCGTCGTCGTCGTTGTCGTTGTCGTTGTCGTTGTCGTTGTCGTCTGCCTCTTCGTTCGTCGCTCACCGCCTAGCGGATGTACTGTACATACTACTTACTAATTACTGTGCGGAATACACTCGGTGATAAAAGCTTCCCTCCCCCCACGCTGCCTGGACGCTGGAATGGATGGAAGAAACCTTTCTCGTTGCTCGCGTGTGCGGAAGCGGGGCGGGGCTCCGGGATGGATGTGCGACGGATCGGCCTGTTGGTTCTCGCAGCCCGCCTCTTGATACCGAGACACGGCAAGCAAGGCAGAAGGCGGTAAAGCTATCTGGGCCGTCCCCGTTTCCGTCCCGACGCTGTAGGAGAGGCGTTGTCTTCGTACATAGTAGTCGTCGCCCGTTAAAGCGCAGGTGGAATAAGACGGCGCCTCGGCCGGATCGGGCGACTGTGGCTGCGGGAGAGGAGGGGAAGCGATGCGAGGGTTTGCAACGGTCAAGGGAGTGTGCCACCGCGTAGAGCTTAACTCTGGGTTGGGGGTACTTCGCACTTCGTGATAATTAGAGTCTAGGTAGGAATTGGCAAGTAAGAAGGTCGAGTTGTCAGGGGGAAACACAGTGAAGTCACATCCACATCCCTTTCCCTATCTAATTCCCTTGAACGCATTGTAGATCGTGCCAAACGTGCTTTGATCGGGCTTGTAGCCGCAGCAGCCAGGGATTATCCACGGGTGATGGGTAGGCTTTGGGAATGGTCGACGGCGGAGGCCCTCGTTGCTTTACCGGGCGCACATCGGGTCTTTCCACCTTGGAGTAACTCTTCGAACCTAGGTAGGCAGGCAGGCAGCTATCTACACCTGGCACTAGTAGCAAACCGCAGGTCACATCCGCTTCCGTCGGGGGCGGGACGTGGATGTGTGGTTTGGGTACGTACGGTACGGCGGCGCTGGACGGGGCTCTGGGGAAGGGGACGGAGCCAGGGCCCGGAAAGGACGGGATCGGCCTAGCAAGCAGGTATGTAAGCAAGCAAGCAAGCCAGCCAGCAGGGAAATAATCGAGTCACTAATAACTCAACAATAATAAGCAAGCCAGCTAGCGAAGCAGGCGGAAAGGCTGAATGAGATTGATTAATGAACGATTAATGAGAAGGGGAGCGATCGATGCGCACTGACAGCGTTCCCTCATCGTCAAGACGCGGTGCCGGTTCCTCGCCGCTCTCTACTTCATACGGATAACACACCCCGTGTTATCTCCAGCTCATCTCCAGGTGAAATGAGCACCCCCCGATCCCTTACTCCGGCTTCTAGGGGGGTTGGGTTCTGGCTGCGCCGGCAACGACAAGTTCGCGAGGATCTCATCTACTGGGGGCGGCGGCCGCTTGGGCCAGGAACCAAAGCAACCAAAATCCGCCCGGCTTCTCTTTTGTCAGATGAGGCCGAGCTTGGCTTGTCCAGTGTCTCTGTTGAGTTATGTCTTTGCTGCGTCTCTGAGACCCGAGAGCGAGCTCGACGGGCCATCTAGACGCCTGTGTCCTGGACGGGCGCGCGGGTATTGATTGCTGTGAGAAACACGGCACATTATCAGGTTGCTGAAGCGCTTCCCTCAAGACGTCGCACACGTCAAGGAGAGACACAGCCTTTCGGTCGCCAGGGGAAGTGTTGTCTCCACAACTCTTCGGTACTGGCACCGAGTTCAAGGAGCCTGGTCAACTAGGCGGACGGAGGGTGCTTCCTTTAATCAAATTCGCGGCAGCGGCGGGAGCTTAATCGCAGCACTCCCGATGTTGGCCGCCATGAACTGGACGAAGGGCGAAAGAAGACAGTCTAGAACGGCTGGCGCTGTTTACTACGCACCTCGCGGGCGGGAGCCGAGCAAAGCGCCGATCAGACCAAGACTTGCCCCAGAAGGCACCGGCGCTGAAGCCATCGTCAATGGTCCCCCCCCGCGTATCGCGACCATCGTCCCCCAACTTGCAAGCGCAAGGCGCGCAACCAGCATGGGCCATGGGGGCATCGCAGGCCACGAACATGGATGGGCTGTGGGCTTTCGACGCTAGTGGGCCATGTCTGCCACCGAAGTTGTGGCTGAGCGGGCGGGCAGAGAGAGAGAGGAGCTTTGAGATAGGTTCTGACCAACCAGACCGCTTGTGACGTCTGCCCTTGACGCGTCGCCTGTTGAAGATCCGATGTTAAACGTCAATCAAACAGGTGCGATCGTCACCAGCACTCGGCAAGCTGGGGAGTAGGCCGGGACCTAGACTTGTTGTGCTCGAGGTGATCTGGCAATCTGGGTCGAGTTGTGTACGCCTGCTCCGCCGCATCCAACCACCAAGATCGGGAACGGATCGTGTTGTGAATCGCCAATGGGGTTTATTCTTCGAAAAGAAAAGCGATCCCGTGTACATAATACTGGGATCACGAAGTGTCAGGCAGCTTGAGCCCCGGTTCCAGTTTGTTTCATCTTAAGGGAGGGGGCCAACTTGGCACCTGGGTCATTTGTTGGAGGCAGACGGGCGTATACGGTACGGGCCTGAGATGTCGTACCCCAGACCCATCTCGTCATCTGAGTGTGTGTACGAATGGTAAAGCAATGCACTGCGTGGGCAGTGGGCAATTTGCCCGTGGATACCAATCGGGCGTCTTGTGTCTGGCATGCAAGGTGACGGGTTACTCGCAGCTATTGCCTGATGCCGGTGGCGGTGGTGTCCATTGCTTCTGGAAGTTTCAGCACTCTCAGCTTCTCAATAGCTTCTTCCTTTGTCTCCCTTTAACGCCCGCCTTTCCCAACCCCCACCGCTCCGGAGATTTTCTTCACAGCCGGCCGAAGCCCGAGAAGCAAATGGCCACTGACCTTTCTTCGGACGCGTTGACGGCCCCGGAGGTCGACAACCCCGGCACTGGCGGCTACCTAGCAGGTTAGCGCCCCTGACGATAGGGTCCATGTCGCCACGCAACTACTATCACGATGTATGTACACAATAGTACGCCCACTACACGAGTGGGACGAGTGAGTTCTGATGGCACCAAGAGAAGCCCTGGACCCTCCCGGCTGCCCCAGTCTAAAAATACGTACATAGTTAGTAACCGTCACTATCGCTGATCTTCGGGAGGGAAAAAAAGGACACGGTTGATGACGGTGACAGGCGTCGCTGTACCAAAGTACGGAGTGGGAGCAGCTCCAGTTAAGCTATAGCATAGCATGGTGATAAAACGGTGGTGCTTTGTTGTCATCGTTGCGCCTCTGGGATGGAGGGACAGCAAAACTGCGAGGATTAATCGGACCAGAGGAAGGCTGGGCCTAATTACTGTAAGGTGTCGAAGGCCTGGGGACCTCAACTGGGAATTGAGACCTTGCAAACCAGCAAGCATCGTCTCTTTCGGCGTGAGGTGACGAAACCGAGTTGTCCTATCACGACGTGGTCCTTTTCAGTTTTCGTGCATATTCGGGACCGTCAACCCTTTGCTTGATCAGTGATGGAGGGTCTAATACTACGTAGTAAGTGCTAATAGGTGGTGGGACCGACCTTATGTACCTACTATGCAGCACCCTACTTGAACTGGCCTCCCGCGAATGTACAGCGCTAGTACTTCGGGGGTTCACGGCCATATTGCCTCACATCGAGGCTACTGCAGGCCGTGGGCGGTAGACACAATGAGGCGCGGTTCGCACTTCTCCCTGCTGGCGTCGTCTTGACCCGACACCAGAACAGAAGGCAGTCAAGCAGGTGATCCAGTCTCATGCCCTGGAACAAGGACTGGGGGGGTGATTTGAAGTCTCGGTACGTAGTGAGCTACATGCAGGAGGCAGGGACCAGTTTGATTTCGATCCCAGGAGAGACGAACCTCGCAGGGAGCTGTTAGCAGCATACACCAATCCAATCCGGCCCGGTCGTATGGCTCACATGGGAACATTAACAATTTCAAGAGCAGATTCTTGGGGGGACGCGTGCAGGGCCGATCGGGTGGTGGGCGGTGATCCAGCGGTCCTGATGATGAGGAGGCGCCATTCTGCATTCCGACGAACTTCGTACCCCGTACAGATAAGTACATAGCGTCCCCGTATCCGTGGCATAGTTCCAGGCTGGTGCCGGAAGAATGGGCTTGGATGGCGTACATAGTAGCAAAGGCCGGATCTTGACCTAACACCTTAACCCGCCGCTACCAGCTCAACAATCAAGCTGTTTGGAGAAGCCCACTTGAAGCTCAAAGGCTCGCCTCGCAGAAATTCCCAATCCCGTGCGGTAACTCCTCCGCTCGATGATCCGTGTAACGGTGCAGGAGCCCGAAAAGGGATCGCAGCCTACTACTATCTACCTACAAGGTAGCTTAAGCTATATGTATTGAGGGGCATCGATGAGCAACATGCCCCAGCAAAGAGCGACCGGGCTAAAGCACGGGCATCGTATTATGTACAGTAGGTAGACACCGACACCCGCCTGCTTGTGCACATTGATCACTGCATCTTTTTGGTCTGAATTGTCGGGCCTCCCCAAAAAGGCACGGTGCTATGTGCGAGTGAGATACTCCACTTGGTCCCTTGCCTAGCCTCTCGGTCGGTACGTGTTGGCGCAGGCAAATATTTGGACCCTGTTTGCCTGGTACTTCGTACTGGCCACCCGAGGGCGAGATGGATTCTATTTCGCGTCAAGACAACGGCACCAAAGCCATCGTTTCGCCAAAAGGCGAGCTGAAGGGCTATCTTATGACCGGCACCGACGGCCGCAACGGGTGTTACGCTGAGAGCAAGACGCGGGTTTTTATCATCCAGTAGCGGTTCCGAGGCAGTGGAAGTACCAACGAGCCGAGCAGTGTTCCTGAATGTCTGTCCAATCTGTCAGGTCTCGCAAAGGCCGATCTTGACCCCTTCAAAGCTTACATACCCTCCTCACTATGACGGCAACAAGCCAACCACAATCGCAGTCTTCGTCCCTCGACCTTTCGGGACCCATTGCCCCATGGAAGCGTCTCCCTGTCTAGCGTAGGCTGGCTCAATGCCATGGACCGACAGCCGGCCAATGGTGTGAGCCCGCCTCCCCCTGTGGTACCGACACGACCCGCTCAAAAGCTCTTGGCCTTCGCTCCTTGGGAGGGTGTCCTCGGTGCAAGTGCGAGACTTGTCTTGGGGAATCCTGGAGCGTAGCCAGGATGGCACCACGGACAACCTCGTGTTTGGTGGGCGTGGGCGTGTGGGAGAGTGTTGTGGTGGTGTCGAGTGACAGACGGAGAGCGTGTGTCTGTTGTCTGGGTGGGTTGGTTATTGCCCCTTGGATAAGGCACGTCTCTCTGAGAGGCTTGGCATAGGACCTACTTTGAACGATCATACTCTATTTCTTTGTCTTTTGTGGTCTGTAGATAGTTTAGTCTGTAATCTGCAATCTGCAATCTGTAAGCTATGCATTGCTTGGGCATCCAGTACGTACAGATGCTGTTGACGGATGCAGTCGGGTCTTTTTCTGTTCATCTCCGTACGCTGCCTGTCCTGCACCCGGATGCCGTGCAGCGCATCGCAGTGCAGGATGATTAGCACACTGGCTACTGCACAGTGCTGCACAGTACGGCGCCTGCTCCTCCATCCTTTCCCCTTTAAGCCCCTCGTCTCCATGCTCGCCCTGGCGGCTGGTCTGATGTGAGGGACGTGGATGGGCTTCCACTCACTTCCAGCATCGAGGTGTGGCCCTGGCGTGTGGTCCTGTGGGTGTGGCCCCCCTACAACCACAGGCCTACAACCGCAGGCAGCTCCACTGCAGAGCAGGACAGGTTTAGGGGGGGAGCGGGCCAACCACTGGTGAGAGACTTGGGCGGTGTCTTGCGGGCTCCACTCCTGCTGGCCACTGGACGGAGCCATCTCGCACAGGCCTGGAGCGCCCTGCAGTGGGCTAGGTAGGCACGGAAGTATAGGTACAGTCCGTACGCGGTGCCTCCCTCCCGTCCCTCCAGAGTCAACTCCGCTGAGCCAGGAGGGTGGATCTTGTGGTACGTACCGGAGCCCACTCGCTGCAGTGCCTGTGGCCCACGGCTTTTGCTGGCGCCAGGAGACCGAGACGGCCAGGCCGTTTCTTCTCCCAAACTCACCACCAAAACCTTTGACGACTTTCTCTCTCTTCGTCTTCGTTTCCTATCATCACCACCTCCGTCTTCTCTCATCCTCTTCTTGTTCTCCCTCGTTTTCCTTTCCTATCTCCCCCCCTTCGCCATCGCAATCATCACCGCCATCGCCATCCTGCGTCTTCTCAGCACCACCCTTTCGCCCTTACGCCCCGTGTCCCCTGGCTGCAGCCCATCTGCCGTGCCCCCTTTCTCTCCAACTTCGCCATCGCCATCGCCCTCGCCCTTCCCGAACTCCCCCCCCAAAGTCCTTCCCCAGGCGACTACCCGACTTGTCCTCGTTTCTCCTGTTTCCGCTCGTGAGCGTTGCGTCGCACACCTTCGTCATTTCCAACGTCCTGCCCTCGTTGCGTTTGCATCAGCGTCGTCACTTGCCGCTGCTCCTTCCACACATCCCGTGACGACGTCCAACCCCTGGAAGTCGGTCCACTCGCCGTTCTCGACTCTCTCCGCGCCGAGCCCGTAATATCTTCCTTCCATCTCCCCGTCACTCGCTCGAGACGCCCACGACTCCCATGTTCTGTCACAAATAGGCCGAGATTCAAGCTGTCTATTCCGACACTTGATCTTCGACCTTCCATCTCCCCAGCATCCGCCTTGTAGCGGAGTCGAAGCATTCTCGCGGTGATAGCGAACCAATTCGACGCAAAACACTCGTTCTTGTCTCAGGTCGCTGGCGTCCTTGGATCCCATCGCCTATGCCATCGCTCTTTTCCTTCATCTAAAATATAACCAGAAAGAAAAAATGTCAGTTCCTGCTCAGCCTCGACTCCACCTTATCGGGGGGTTTTGCCCTGCTTGCTATCTCCCGGCTCTCTTTTGCCTCACCTTATCTATTCGCCTAGAGACCAGCTGCTGGACACAGCTATCTGATTTCTACATCTTGCCCTTGACCTATCTTGCTAACTTTGGCTCTCCTAGTTATTTTTGTCTCGCCCTGCATAATAGATCGCGTTTCGAATTCACGTTCCTCCAGATAAAGAGTCTACAAACAACACCGCAGACCACATTTTTGCTGTCGACGACCACCTGATTTCATACGCTGACCCAAACTATGGCCGCATTGGTTCAGACCTACCCTCAGCAAACTAGTACGGTAACAATGCTCCAAACCCGACCGAACGCATCCGGCATGATGCCTAGCCAGGGCCAGACGGGCCATCAATACATGGCAGGATCTTCCCAAGCTCCCAGGTCTACCTACGCAGGTGGTGCTCCCGCGGGATACCGTGGGAGTTCTGCTCCGGTACAGCCGTACGCCTTTACAAGCACTCCGACGCTGAACCATACCCAATCATGGCACCCGCAAACACCACAAAACATCCGAAATTACAACGCCAACGCCGGCAATCCCAACTACGCTGTTCGGCAATATAGCTCTTCGATGACAAACTTGGCATACAACAACATGGGTGTCGGACAAAGCGGTTCTCGTGATGACTCTGCAATACCACCTGCTCGAAACATTGTGCCTGCTCCTCGACCTCAATCAGCTTACTTGGCAGGCTCTTCCCAGCAGGCAGTCACTCCGAATCAGACCAAGGCTGCCCCCGATAGATATAGACGGGTGCCCAACCCTCAACAGAACCAGAACCAGGCCCAGGTCCAGAATCAGCACAGCCGCTCCCAGAGCACAGGTCTCCCAGCAAACGGAATGCTGCCTGCACTGCAGATGTACAATGGACCCAATCCCCAGCGTTCTGCCGTACCAAACCGACCCAATAGCTTCTATGGAGCAATGCCGGGAACGTCCATGGACGACATGCACGTGTATCCGCAGTCTCTTGCAGATGACGGAAGGCGATCTCGGCGACGAAGCATGCATAGTAGGGAGGTTGCAGAATTGCCAAAGCCGAACGTCCCACCCAAGGTCGAGAAATCGAGCGAAAAGACGCTTCGAGTCGTGTCGAACCCTCCACCACATTCCCGCAGCGGAAGTTCTGAAAGTGTTGTATCAAGCCGCAGCAGTCAGTCTCGACCATCAGTAAGTTCATATTACCCGCTGCATTGTCCAATCGGATAATGTTGGTTCGAGACATCTTGCTAACAGGGATTGTTACGTAGTCTGCCACCCGTAATGTGTCGGTACCCACTGGCAACCCCTCTTCCCCCTCTGACGAAATCACCTCTAAGCAAGATCACGCCAAATCTGTGAACGTCCCACCACGAGGCTCATCCTCCGATGCGACCAAGCGTACAACCAACCCCTCACCTTTGTCTAGGCCCGCCACCATGGCTAACGACGTCGCCGACGACGCCACTTCCTCATCCAGCCAAAACATTTCCTCATCAGCTACCGCCGGTAATCTCGAGTCACCAGCGGCGAGGCAGCTGGCTGCCATTAGTCAGAAGGGTCGCAAGGCAAAGAGCAAAACCTCCAGGTTGCGCCGTGCCTTCTCTTTTGGAAGTGCAGCTGACTTCCGAGACGCATCAGGTTCCGACCTTGACAGTACCAACAAGAACGAGCCATCAAAGCTTCACAAGGATCCAACCGACGATGAGGCGTATGATGCTGAGCAGGCACGGATCGCTGAGCAACAGGAGGCAGCTGGTCTCGGACACAGCATCTATGGTGGACGATTTAATCTCGGCGGTTCGACCGACAACCTGTCGATTTCCTCCACTGCCTCTTCTGCTTCTATCATGATCCGTAAGATGGGCCGTGGAATGAAGAAGAGCACCCGGTCGCTTGTCGGACTCTTTCGGCCCAAGTCGGTCATCGGCGTGGCTCCCGCCGATGGACCCATTCCGGAAGCTAGCCAGGCCGCCGTGTCGATGGTCACGGCTGAGGCGGAGACGAAACGCGTCAATATCGCTGCAGAGCCCCAAGCCGCTGATACATTCCCACACTTGGAGCGCAACTCCATCGACACCAACCTCGGAGTGGAAATCGCAGAGCGCCTGGGAAGCTCTGGAACTGACAACTCCAACCCACGAAGGAGCATTGTTGGTGGCGACAGGGAGCGTGCCGAGGTGCTTGCTGCTGTTCGCAAGGGTATCCTGAAGCGTACGTTAGATCAAACCACTTTTTTCCGGTGACTCAACTAACCTGACTACAGGCCCAGGCTCGTCCAGCCCGTCCACCCGTCCTGCTGATGTGTCGCCTGAGTTGGATCTTCCTAGCATCCCTGCTATGAATGACTCGCCCAACTCTAGTGCCCCAAGCACGCCGAACGATGAGGCTCAGGGCCATCGCAGGACTGGATCGATCGCCATCGGCAGTGAAGACTATTTTATGACGGCCCTCAGGCTACGTCAGGACACGAAGAGCGCCCCCAACACACCTGCGGGTTCGTCGAAGAGGAATGCGACGTTTTCTCCTCGGCTCATCTTTTATGACACCTGGCCGAGCCAAGAATACGACCGCCGCGGCGAGATATCCGCGTGCAACCGCATGACTCCAATGCTAGCACAGCAAATCAAGGAGGAGCTGAACACTTTCAAGATGGTGGGTTTCTGCGGTGCTAGTTTACAAGACCTGAAGCTAACTTGATTGTAGGAGATGGAGGTGCACGAGACGTCGAAGATTTACACCCACTTTTTCTGATGATGACAATACCTACACTGCAAAGACGAAACTTGTCACACCCTGTTTTAATTTCCTTGATGACGGGTCGCGAGGCCGAAAGTCATGTATTCCACCATATTCACCGTTCGAGGCGTTGAGGGGATAGCATAGTATGGTGTCCACGGCGTTAATCACTTTACTACTCTGCATGTCATGTGGAATTTAGACCAAAGAGTCATACATTTTCTTTAATTTTTGCGACAGAAACAAAGCAGTGCGAGGGACTCAGGATTACGGAGCTGGAAGCAATAGGACCTGGCGGGAACATGGGAGATGACGTGGCGAGGTGTAGTTGTGGCTGTCTCTTGTGAACCAGTCATTCTCCCATCAGTCGGGAAATGCGACGCCATTTGTTACAGGACACGGCATCATCTTTGCACAAGACGAGAATGTGGCTGGCTGAACAAGTTGCTAGACGTCCTTTTCTGAGCTGACGGATCCCATCAGGCCCGGGATTGATTTGCAGGAGGCGGCGGTACGATGCTCTGAAATTTTCCTACTCTGTTGGCGGGATGTCTCTACAGTCGGACTAGTAAATAAGCGATGATCCAGCGTTCTTCTTAAACACGATCTGGACTAAAATCTTGCCCGATCTCCTGTTTCCACGTGCATGTGAAGCATGGATCCGATCGATTAGTCAATCGGTCATATCTACTTATGGGATGTGATATAAAGCATACCAATCTGACTATTAAGCATACCAAATGTGGCTGAGGGTGGGTCTGTTACCCCGCCGACACTAATGCTTGGCCCCCCATATAAATTTTGGTGTGATCTTAAGTGTAGTTATCTTGCTACTACTAACCGCAACTTTTAGTCACTTAATTATAATAGATAAATTATTTAATATCTCTTTTCCGTCTCTTTAGGCTGCCTGTGAGGTAATTAATAACTTCGTGATAAGGCTAAGCTATAGCCTTATTATCTTACAGAGCTAGCCTAATACTGCTAATCTAACCTGGGTTCTCTTACGCTATATAAAGGGCTAGGTTTCTAAGAGTTAGGCTAAGATTAAGACTTATAAATTAAAGAGGCGGCGTATAAGCTCTTAGATAACTGCTTATAGATATTAGCTTCTTATTATTAAGAGCTCTAGTGATAACCTTTAGAGACTATAAGCAGTATAAGGCGAAGATTATTAGGATTATAATTATAATATATTACTTAGAATAACTTTTTCCTAGTACTAAAGCTAGGCACTTATAGTGATAATACTAATAATTATCTTAATATAAAATAATAATATTAGGCTTATATAAATCTTAATTAATTTTTAATCTAAAAAGAACCTTTATATTAAGAGTATTATAAGATAAGACTTAGAAAATCTCTTTATAAAGTATTACTAAATAAAGCTTATAGGCTATATACTAATTAAGTGGTTATTTAACTAGCTTTAAGATACTAGTGTTTTTTTTTAGTATAATAAAAGCCCTATAAGTTATATAATAAGGCTATTTATAGTCTTAAGCACTAGGGTTAATATGCTACTATAACACCTAGATATGCTGCTTTTTAATAGTATATATAAGACTAATCACTTTAATATACCACTTTTTAATATATATAGCTTAACTTCTCTTTAGCAGACCTTTTAGGTAGTAGTAGTTTTTCTTAGTAGTAAGATAATTAGTAACTTCTAGTGGGCTCTAAAAGCACTTATAGAGTTAATAGAAGAGTATAAAATCCCCTTACTATAAGTTATAATCTTTAACTATAATCTTACCTTTATTAACACTCTTATATAGCACCTGCTTTTTTAAGGTAAGTCTTATCTTCTCTGCTATTAGTATATTAATAAGAATATACTTACTAAGATAAAGAGATTTTTCCCTAAGGCTACTATTAACCCTATTATAAAGAGAGCCTTTTAGCACCCTAACTTTTATGCCTTTCTTAAGCTTTAAAATCAGCTTATAAAGAGTAATAATACTACTACCTATAAAGTCTAGCTTTAAGAGCTTTAGTAACCTGGTAAATACCTCTAAGAAGCTGTAAATTATATAATAAATATATAGCTTATACCTTAGAGAGACTGTATTATTAAATTTACAGTTAATAGTTATTATCACTTTAGTTATATAATAACCTTACTTGTGAAGTCTCTTTATATAGATATAAAGTGGCTACTATAGTTAAGCTAAGGTGACTTAATAATAGTCTTTAAGAAGCTAATAGTCTTCTAGAGGAAGCAGAAGGTTATAATCTAAGGGCAGATTCTTTATAGAAGAAATAAGCTACTATTTTCTACTAATACTCTTCTTTTTATAATTATTAAGAACTAGATTTCCTTTTACACTCTTAATCTTATCCTTATAAAGCTTTATAAGCTTAATTAAAAGCTTAACTCTTTTACCCCCCCCCTAGCTAACTATAACCTCTATATAATCTGTATCACATATAGGCTGCTATATAAGCATAAGCTTTAGAGGCTCCTTAAGAGCTCTAAGCCTATTCTAATAACCTAAATAATATTATACTAGCACTAGAAGAGGCAGAAGATAGAGGTAAGATAAGATAATAAGAGTATAAGAGATATAGTTCTTAATCCCTAAGTTATTAGGGGAAAAGAGCGGCCTAAGGGGAGTATTACTATTAATAGAGGTACCTCTGTTAAAAGTACCTGTTGTGACCCTATTCTTGCTAAATATATAAAGGTAGTAAAGAGGGTAGAAGGCTAGGTTGCTAAGGTAGCAGCCTAGGTAGCAATACTGCCTCTATTAACCGCCCTAGCTGCCCTTAAGGTTATATAGTTATTATTATTATTAGCATAGTAGAAAGGGCTTTAAGCGGGGCTATAGTAAGCTAAGTAGGGTAAGAATATATATAAGGCTAGTATAGTTATACTATAAGCTTATTAGTAGACCTTCCTAGCTAATAACTATAACTCTAATAGTAAGCTGCTTAGGTTATTACCACCTAAGTTAATACTACCTCTAGCTATAAGGCAGACTATTTATAAGTATAAGAGTTAATAGTCTTAGACTAATACTCTTAGTGAGTCTCTAATTAATATATAAATTTAGAAGGTTCTTAGAGAGCTAGGTTTTTAAATTTCTATTAAATTTAAAGGCTAGCTAGACTAGTAGATTACTAATAATAAAGAGGTAGTATTAGGGATAATAATAGCTAAGATATAAGGTGGTAGTAATAATAATAATAGCTTTAATTAAAAGGGAAGGTAAGGGGCGGAAAACATAGTTAGAGTATTAACTTTATAGTTTTTATATAAAAATTGTAAAAAGCTGTAGAATTAGAGCTTTACTACTATCTAGCTATATTTAGTATGCTTAATAGTCAGATTAGTATGCTTTATATTATATTCTTTCTACTAATACTCTTCTTTTTATAATTATTAAGAACTAGATTTTCTTTTATACTCTTAATCTTATTCTTATAAAGCTTTATAAGCTTAATTAAAAGCTTAACCCTTTTACCCCCCCCCTAGCTAACTATAACCTCTATACAATCTGTGTTATATACAGGCTATTATATAAGTATAAGCTTTAAAGGCTCCTTAAGAGCTCTAAGCCTATTCTAATAACTTAAATAATATTATACTAGCACTAAAAGAGGCAGAAAGTAAAGGTAAGGTAAGATAATAAGAGTATAAGAGATATAGTTTTTAATCCCTAAGTTATTAGGGGAAAAAAGCAGCCTAAGAGGAGTGTTACTATTAATAGAGGTACCTCTATTAGAAGCACTTACTATAACCTTATTCTCACTAAATATATAGAGGTAGTAGAGAGGGTAGAAGGCTAGGTTGCTAAGGTAGCAGCCTAAGTAGTAATACTGCCTCTATTAACTGCCCTAGCTGCTCTTAAGGTTATATAGTTATTATTATTATTAGCATAATAAGAAGAGCTTTAGGCAGGGCTATAGTGGGCTAAGTAGGGCAGGGATATATATAAGGCTAGTATAGTTATACTATAAGCTTATTAGCAGACCTTCCTAGCTAATAACTATAACTCTAATAGTAAGCTGCCTAGGTTATTACCACCTAAGTTAATACCACCTCTAGCTATAAGGCAGACTATTTATAAGCATAAGAGTTAATAGTCTTAGACTAATACCTTTAGTGAGTCTCTAATTGATATGTAAATTTAGGAGGTTCCTAAGGAGCTAAGTCTTTAAATTTCTGTTAAATTTAAAGGCTAGCTAGACTAGCAGATCGCTAATAATAAAGAGGTGGTATTAGGGATAATAACAGCTAAGATACAGGGTGGTAGCGATAATAATAATAGCTTTAATTAAAAGGGAAGGTGGGGGGCAGAAGACATAGTTAGAGTATTGACTCTGTAGTCCTCATATAAAAATTGCGGGGGGCTACAGAATCGGAGCTCCGCCACTGTCCAGCCACATTTGGTATGCTTGATAGTCAGATTGGTATGCTTTATATCACGTCCCCTACTTATCTATTCGTAGCTCAGAGCGTCTGAATGCAGTCGGAGCTCGGAGCCCAGTGGCTACTTGGGTGTTGGGGGCGACACGGAGTGGACTGACTGACTGACTCGGAGATTGGCGCCGCAGCTAAGATTCGGGTCCTGGCTTCATGGTCAGGTACAAGTACAGGTACCGGTACATTGGCTTTTCGGGCCCTGACGAGGCTGAAAAGCGCCACAAGGCTATTCTCGGACCCTGCGGGAGCACCCCCACGCCATCCCCGCGTTCTCAGCCACAGAGTCGCAGCCTTGCAACCCCCCCCCCCTCCACTCCGGCAAGTGGGCGGGCAAGGCAGGCGACTGAACTTGGGACCTTTTTTTCTGTCCCTCCTGGTGCATTTTTCATACAAGCAACACGACGACAGCGCCGAAAGGAAGCAAGGAAACCACGTTCGCCGCCAGCGTGGAGCGTTTTGCACGACGACTTTGGCTCCGGACAAATCCGGGGCCTGGATCAACGTTTCGAATTGGCCATTTTCCCGCTTGCGCGAGACGGTTCGGCGCGATGGCGACTGGCGAAGATGAGAACCCCGCCGTGGAGCGCCCTGCGAAGCTGCATGGCCGGGCCTTTTACGAGAGCATTGGCAGCCCCAAATTCATCGTGGCTCCGATGGTAGACCAGTCTGAGTTTGTATGTATCCTAGGTGGCCCAGAGCGGCACCGTGGATCCGATGAGGACTGACATCCTACCTAGGCTTGGCGAATGCTGTCCCGATCCTTCCTCTCAGCCACCGAGCAGTCCAGTCTGCTGGCCTATACCCCGATGCTTCATGCGCGGCTCTATTCTGAGGACGAGAAATATCGCAGGGCGCATTTCCAAGCCGTCCGTCCCGGGACCTCGACTGCCTGGCTCGACGGCAACCCCTCGATCGATCGACCCCTCTTTGTCCAATTCTGCGCCAACGACCCAGCCGCCCTCGTGTCTGCGGCGAAGCAGGTCGCGCCCTATTGCGATGCCGTTGACCTGAACCTTGGCTGCCCGCAGGGCATTGCGCGAAAGGGGAAATATGGCGCGTTCTTGCAAGAGGACCAGGATCTCATCTTCCGACTGATCAATATCTTGCACAAGGAACTGCCCGTCCCTGTCACGGCCAAGATCCGCATCTTAGAGACCAAGGAGCAGACACTCGCGTACGCGCAAAACGTGCTCAAGGCCGGAGCGTCGATTCTAACTGTGCACGGGCGAAGACGGGAGCAAAAGGGACACCTGACGGGTCTCGCCGACTGGAAGATGATTAAATTCCTGAGGGACAGCTTGCCGGCGGAGACGGTCATCTTCGCCAACGGCAACGTTCTTCAGGGAGGAGACGTCGAGAAATGTCTGGAAGCAACGGGCGCTGACGCTGTGATGAGTGCCGAGGGTAACCTTAGCGACCCAGCCATCTTCGCGAAGCCACCGCCGGTGGGCGAGGAAGGCCGGGAGTACTGGAGAGGGAAAGATGGCAAGGGAGGATGGAGGGTTGATGCGGTGTTCCGAAGATATATCAACATTCTGCACGAGCACGCCATGGACAGCAACCCCCCTGAGCGACGGCCGCTGTTCCTCCCGGGCGACGACATCGCTTGGATGACCGAAAGCGAGCAGACCGAAGACGAGCCAGCGGCGAAGAAGAGGAAGATAGTCGGGAAGAAGCAAGACCAAGGACCCAACATGTCCGCCACACAGCCGCATCTCTTCCATCTACTGCGACACCTAGTTTCCAAACACACAGACGTGCGAGACATGCTGGCCAGGAGCCGAGCGGGCGACATCGATGGCCTGGAGCGCGTGCTCGCAGCCGTCGAGCGCAAGGTGGCCGAAGGCCTGCTGGAGTACGAGCGCACCGATGGAGCGTCGGTCATAGAGCCACCGCGCGAGGGCGAGGACCTGCCAGAAGACGAGAGCTCAGCGGGGACGATGGCGCGGTGTCGGCGGCCTTGGTGGGTTACGCAGGCCATTATTCGGCCGCTGCCGAGCGAGGCTCTGAAGAAGGGGGCGATCACGATAAGCAAGAAGGGCAAGGGGAAGGGGAAGGGGAAGGTGGAGGTAAATCCGGAGAAGGACGCGGCCAAGAAGGAGCATGATGGCGCCTCGGACTATATCAAGGCGGAGGAGCAAGGGAGGAAGGACGATATCATGGCCAGGGACGAGGCTGTTGCTGGGTGATGGCATGTGGCATTATATGCGGACGGTTTCTATTCGCATGGATATAGACGGCGCAAGGGGATAAGTCGGGATAGAACAAGAACCAAAATCAAGCTTGATACGGTCGTGGCTTTAAGGGTCGAGCTTCGTCAAGTTTCTTTTGACCTCTAGCATCCTTACTTCGTATACCGGGCGTCTGTGGCTGAAACCCTTACATCAACGCGTCTCAGGCGTCGTCTTGGCGCAGGTTGTGCAAGGACAGAGCTGAAGCTTCATTGGCCTGTTGGTTCTCAGCTCGCAGCCTCGGCGCTGCAGCAATTCAGATGGGCTTACTGCTGGAGTCTCATTTGCATGATACGAGAGGGGGACGGCCGATCATCATGACGATCTTCCCTGAGGACGCTGGGAGACTGAGAGTTAGTTTCCAATCTGAGCCTTGTAGACCATTAGTTAGTTAGCATGGGTCGCATCGATGGTAGCTCGGAAGCTCTGCGACATCTTCGCTTCGAACTCGAGCCGGTCCACCGCGACTTTTACCGTCTCGACGCCCTCACTCTCCGACGCGGGCTGCGGCTGCGGCTGCGGCGTGTGGCCGTGGTCGGCGGCGTGTCCAGCGGCAAGTCCTCCGTCCTGGAAGTGTTCACTCACATTGAAACGAAGGCCGACCGAGGCCTGCTGCCCGCAGCATAGTTTGTACGTCAGGCTCTCAGGACCGGATCTTCTGCCGCTGTTTATCGCCAACCTCCCGGGAATACCCTGGGACTCGGAGCATCAAGAGGACGCCCTCCTCTGCCGGGAGCTCGCGGAGCGTGAGATGCTCAACCGGGACGTCACTATACTCGCCGTGATCCCTGCTCAGGACGGCCCGGATGCCTTCAAGATCCTTGACAACACTTTGATTAAGAAGAGCTTCGCAGATCTGAAGGCGATCCGTTCTTTCAGCGGAAGAACAAGGAACTCGAAATGAAGCTGGAGGAGTTATTGAAGTATTACAAGGAAGGACACCTCCAGCCGCACGAGACAGAGCTTCGCCGCATTCTCCTCCAAGGCCAAAGGCGTAATGAGAGAAATTCTAGCTTGCAGAGTATAGCTTCGACGACGGGCATGGAAGCTTGGAGTATTGACCGATCCAACGCCGAGTCAACTGTTTCTGAGATGATCAAATACTATGATGTAAGTCGAAGAGAGGGAGATCCGTAACCTGCCAGACCGACATGCAGCTACTGACATTTCCCCCTTAGCTAGCGCTCCAAACATTCGCAGAGAACGTCAATCTCCTCGGAATCGAAAACTGCCTTGCATCGCGAGTGCCGGAAATCATCAGTGTCGACAGCGTCCTTCAGCTCAACGAGGATCAACTGGAACTTGGAAATTGAACCTCCAGAGACGACACAAAAGCGAACTGCGCTGCAGGTAGAGCGCAGCGATTTGAGAAGACCACTGAAGGCCTGCGAAAGGCGCCAGAATCGTGGGTTCTCTGGTAATGCTCCGTCTTCGCTAAACTACTGCGAAGCGTTGACTAAGTCCCTCTATAGGGACACCTGTTGCGTTGCGGCAGACCATCGTGACCAGGAGGTGACGGGGTTCCCAAGCTAACCTCTACTTAGGCCTAATGTTGCAAACGATTAAGCATCCTCAAGGACAAGACTGTTTAATGTATGTTTCCACCGCACAAACCTGGATCATCTAGTAGGGAGTTGTTTGTCTTGTGGACAAACTGTTCAGGAGTCTGTATCAAGCGCATGAACTATCTAGGTCAAGGTTACGTCTCGAGCCAAAAGACAAACCATCAGTTATAATACCAGACGCTCTCAGTTTGATAGAGGCTTAATAGATCATATTGGAGTTTCAAGCAAACTGTCATTAATGAGGAGATCCGGTGCAGCGACTATATAGTTTTAGTTTCCTACGTTTGCTCTAGGGCGGAAAAGATGCTTCGATCATGCCTTCCCGGACTGGAATATAATGTCAATTAAAAGCGCCGAAATAGCATCCCGGACAGATAGCTCAGCGGTAGAGCGAGGGATTGCAGATCCCTAGGTCGCGTGTTCGATCCACGCTCGGTCCTTGCTTTTTGCCATCTCATTCATTGTGCGTCAATTTTCTTTTGGCTGTCTCTTGGTGTGAGACGGGATGCATATGCAAGCTCAATAGGTATTATCCCCACGGATAACTCGGCGGTATAGATATGTTAGCAATATCTTACCACAGGTACAATTTATCCCTGACCGACAAACATATTAGCAAGGGATTGCAGGCCCCTAGGCCACGTGTTCAGTCCATGCTCAATCCCTTCAATTTTTTTATTCGTGTCTACAGTGAGCTGGCTTTCATATATTTTGCTCCGTAGATCAAAGCCATGTGATGCATAACAGCACTCGCATTGTTGGTGGGTTGACAGGTTGGGGAGCGCATTAACTCAGGTCAGAATGCTTGTCCTAGATGTAGGAGAACAGCTGATTGTGTATCTCGGCTAGGAAGCATTGATACGGAATTCGCCTCACGCTGTAAAACCGCTTTGTATATTAGTTTACCCAGGAACCCACGGACGCACATAAATAATCATTGGGTTTGGAAGTCGTCATAAGGGGGCGGGCACGCTGTAACAATGAGAAAGGATAGTTAAAGCTACGTCCAACCGTTTGAAGTGCGGAACAGTAAACAATTTCCAACGCTGAGGTCCCAGTAAGTAGATGGAAGATGCTAGGCAACGAGACTGTAGATAACCTATCAATTCCTGTTTTCATGTCTGATGTTGTTGTGACAATGTTGGCAAAAAGTGAGGACCGAGCGTGGATCGAACACGCGACCTAGGGATCTGCAATCCCTCGCTCTACCGCTGAGCTATCTGTCCTTATACCACGAATTGCCTTTCTTTGTAATTATATCCGCTGTCCGAATGTAGAACGGCCAAGAAATCTGATGAAGTTGAGGTTGAACCATAACAATTTGCTACTAGTTTTCATTGTTTTATGTGCTTGGCTGAGAAGTGTGCTGCATTCGCTTATCGCGATGGGCGCCGAATCCATCTAGTTCAGGTTTAGGGACTTGATGCACGACAAGGATTCGGGTCGTAATTAGTAGGTATGTCGCCATTATGTGGCCGTATGGTTGATGATTCTGGGAGATTGATTGGTGCTAAGACAAACAATGGTAACAGCCCTCTTATAGTTACTCTTCTAACAGACACTTCACCAAGCTCAGGCAGCTAGAAAGAAAAAGGGACTAGAGTCCAATGTGTTTGATTAAAATGCCCTGCCATATTAAGCCCAGTTTAATTTGTTGCTCAGCTCATCGAACTTATAGGCCATGGGCTATGACAGTAAACATACATTGCCTCGGCCACTCAATACGCTTCATACAATACACTGTCGCCAACCAGACTGTTCTCCGAGATTGTCTCCTTGCTTTCAGACTCTGGTCACGCACCGTAGCGTAGACTGAAGCCTGCACTACCTAAGTTTAATTATGTGTCTCACGAGAGTGTGAACCCTTCCTTAATTGGCGATATCCATGGCCCAACTGGGTCAAGCGACTGCGTAGTGGCTTGTTGAGGTCTGGTGAGTGGCCTGGTCATAAGCACAGCTTAGACGACTGACGAGTTGATAATGTCTGTCATGTCTCGTGATTTTCGCTCTCAGCTAACGTCCGCAGCTGCAGCCTCCATCTAGACACTGAGCGTCTTGGTTAGTCAGAAATCCCTTAGAGAGCTTTAGAGAAACTCTGCCTGTAATAAGCGAGGCTCGTCTGATTTGTAAGAGGTGGCTGGCAGAAAGCCCCTGTAGATTTGAGCAAGATCAAGTCTACTGCAACTTTCTTCTGCGAACAAAAGCAATATGCCACCCATGTGTGTCTATCTCAAGAACTGGAACTGTTCAGCCTGTGGTGACCGGAACTCTATCGGCGGTGTAATTGCTTGTTATCCCATCGTAAATCCACAAAGAGGAGAAGGGCTGACTTTCTATGTTCAGGCTATGAGTGCACCACTGTATGTATGCCTTTGACTGAGGAGCTTCATACGATTGAGAGGTATGGGGATCTTTTACTCTGCTCTAAGCCAACTACTATCAAAGCAGCTCCCGTAGTCTCTGTGATTATGTTAGCAAGCCAATGTAATAGAAGTCGATAGTCACATACATGCAATCCTCCTAGACTCTCGTCCACCTGTCCACCGTCGTGAGGGGAAAGCAACACACCAGCATGATGTTTCTTCGACTCCTGAATCTTCATAACTTGCTACAGTAACATTAACAAGGATACATCCACCTGGACTGAGCTAACTGACCTGCTCAAACGAGTCTCGCACGTAGAACCGCACCGTGGTCACCTCCCGCGTCTGACCAATTCGATGGATTCGCGCAAGAGCCTGCTCTTCAAGCGTCGGGTTCCTGAAACTTAGCTAGGCGACAAACACAACAATTTGCAGAACTTACCAGTGAGGTTCCATCAGATAAGCCCGCGTTGCTACCGTCAACGTGAGGCTAGGAGAACTATTAGCCGAGACAACTTTGAAGCTTCAGGTCACTTGCCCGACTGCACCGCACGACAGCGTAAGAAGCATGATGCGTATATCTGGATCTGTCTTGAACCTGTCTACAACATTCTGGCGCTCTTTTTGAGGTACTTTCCCGTCAAATCGGATGGCGCGCAGAGAGGCTTGTTTTAATCCAGCTTCGACAAGGTCAAGTGTGAGTCTCCAAGTCGAGAAGACGACACTGCACATCCGTCAGTATGTTATCAGGCAGCTTCGGTGACAGGATTGTACCATTTGGTTCCAGAGGGCAGAGCCCTGATATCCATAACCAAAGCCTTTATCTTCGAAGAGAGGCAGGTGAATTCTGTTCCCAGCTGGGGGTTCAACAAATTTGGGCTCGGTTCAAGAACGTTGTTGCTGGTAGACACCGTGGCCATCGAACAAGATGGCTTGTGGCCACATGCCAAGCTCTGCTTGTGCCGAGTATTCTTCTGCGAACATTCGCCACAAACAAACTTCAAACAACGGGAAAATTGAGGTTTCTGCCGGGACGCCGTCGGGTCATCCAGAAGTGTCTCTGTCAAGTCTAGGGCCGATGCACATTGCAAGCAGACGACTGGCCCCATTTCCCTTTGAGCATCGAACGTTTGTTGCGTGACACTGGTCCAGTTGTTCGTTTCCTGAAAGGACAGGGAGGAATTTCCGTGTTTTGCTTGGTAGTGAAGCCCCAAATTACAGATCAGTCTCAGAGATTCGATCTGCTGTAAGACGTTCACATAAACACCTGCTCGGGCCTGTTCAGAGTCCGTTTGAAGGGCTTCGTTGATGCCAACGATAGCTTTCTGGCGTATCTCGTCATAAAACTCCCCTTCTTCGCGACTGAAGTCAACAGCGCATTGCATATCTCTGCGAGGGGGTAGGCTGATGGTGTTTTTAGCGCGGCGAAGTATGAGGCAGGCCGAGAGACGCTTCAGTCTTCTGACAGCTTCTTCGTCCTCTCCCAGCTTCCAGTGACGGGAGATGCCGATGTCAAAGCATTTAGGATCGGTGTATGGGTAGGCTCGAATGAACCTGAAGAGGGTCGCGAGGTCACTGAGTCGATTCTGGATTGGGGTACCAGTAACAGCCCATCGAGCCACGCCATCAAGTGCACATATCGCATGGGCCATCCTTGAGTTTCCGTTTCGAATGAAGTGTGCTAGCCCTGTCAGATTCGATGCTTCCTTACATCTGCTAGGGAACGATAGGGACTCACCTTCATCTAGAATGATTCTCCTCCAGTGTGTCGAAAATAAAACAGAATTCACAGCGCCTCTCTCGGCGCTCCATTCAGAAGAGATGGTGTGGTACGTAGTCAACACTATGTTTACACCATCAAGCTCGTCAATGGTAGTCAGCCTGGACTTTCCATGATGCCGACGACATCTCAAGCCGTGCTCGATGACGTGCCTTTCATTTGTCAGTCTGTGCCAGGAAGGATACGCCATGTAGCTTACTCTGAAAGTTGCGCTTCCCATGTGCCTAGTACTGACAAAAGTTAACAACATCGCTACAGTTAGGGCAAGTTGTGTTGCGCCTACGGGGTGGTGGTACGACGATGAGGGTCGCTGGGGCATAACGCATGTTATTTTGCACAATGTCCAAGTGAATAGTAATAGTATCACCATCGAGATCTGCTGCAGCTAGAGCGATCATAGTCAGCGTCTTCCCAAGGCCCATTGGGTCAGCGATGATTCCCCCGTAGAAGTCCGGAGGCTGCTCAGTTTGAGGAGCACCAGATACTCCATTGAAGAACCTACAGTAGTGTAAGCTGTAATGATATTGAAATTAGGCTGTGGGGAAAACTCACAATCTTCCTTGCTCGGTGTCTTGTATCTCCCAGATATCTGGGTATCGACGGCGGAATTCCCAGCCCTATTCTCGGTGGCGCATAAAAGTGAGGGCCTGCTTTTGGTGCCTTCACATATTGTCAGCTAGATTTACAATAAAATTGGTAGGCGCTAAGTAGTAGATAATTACCTCTTGAGATTCCCACGTATCACCAAGGGCTGTGGAGTCTCGGGCAAGTCAACATGGCTGCTCAAGATGTCCAGCAATCCGGGCCTCTCTGTGATATCTTCGAGGCTGACAAATTTGGATGTCTTTGAGACAATTTCGGAAACCAAAGGGCAAGCGTTTAAGTCATCCGAAGAAAGCCGTTGGGGATTGCAGTATCTAGTGTCGAAGTGACACTTTCGCGGGTCCTGCAGGAAAACACCATACTCTTCGAACCAGGTGCCAATCTCCTCGAAAATGTCCATCGGCCCGTACACAGTGATGTCTACAGTGCAGTCCAACAACATGGAGTTTTTAGGTGTCCTCTTCACCATACGAGGACTAGCAACGGTGCATGATAGGTGGAGGACTAGCGTTTCGTCGTCGAGAAGACCCTGGATCATTTGGCCATACTCCGACGAGATCTGGCCATGGAAGTCTGGGTTACCTATAGTACTGAAGCAATTTGAGGAGTCTAATTGAACTTCAAATGGTGAGATTGTCGTTTCGGATAAGCCCTCGTATTTCGCAGTGATGTCCGGGACCTATATACGTTAGCATATGTACCTCAGGCATGTGGACAAATCGGTTCACCATCCCGAAGCAAACAGGACTCCTTGCAAATATTTCATTGTGAGCAAGTTGAGCCAAGTCGGCTTCTTTAGTGCCCAAGGGAAGTATGGCACCCTCTGTGACGAACGGCTGTGAAGCCTCGACTAGAAACATATCTAAGGGTTGCTGCGAGTCGAAAGTGGTCGGCATTGAGGAGATCGGATCCGTACAGCACAGCGGCGAGACGAGTAGCGGAAGCTGATTCATTTCTCGTTGTTGAGTAGTTGCATCATTGAAAAACAATCCTGGCGCCGTGATATATGAGTTCGACAGTCATGCTGAGGCCGGGTCCCACGGCGCAGGAGGGTACCAGGTACCATTCGGCTGGGCTTGGTAGCTGCCTTGGAGCTGCAGGCTTATGGTCTCGGACGATTTGGAAGTGTTGAAAGATGATGTGCCGCTGAAATTGAACGACAACAAAGGGTTTCCGGCACTATCAGGAGGGGGTTGGTAGAGTGGTGTAGCTGGAAGGGGAAAAGAGGCTTGAGCAGGGCAGGATTGCGTGGCTATAAACGAGTATTTCGCTTCGTGGGGCGTCTGGTGAGTGAATTGATTCGAATGTATATTGGTATGCTCTCCGGCTCTCACTCTAGGCGCCAATGGCCTCCCCCCCCGGCTCGTCCAGCCGGCGGCGCTTCGTTGCGTGATCTTCCTGGTGTTGAGTCCAGTCCATGTTTATTGTGAAGGAACTCCCGACTTGGGAGCTCACTAACTAGGTCGAAGACAAGTAGGATATGATGATGTGTTGTGGTATTTTGAGAAGGAAAGCTGAGTGAGCGCTTGCACAGCCTTGTTGGGTTGAAACAAGGAGAGCCTGCAGGCGGACTGCAGGATGATGACGTCTAAGGCAACCAAGCAACTTGGCAGCCAACAGTGGAATTACACAGGAGCCGCTCAACTTACCTATATCCCTGCATCAACTGTGACCCAATAGTTGATGCCTCTCATGCAACTGGTCGTGGCTGTGCGGCTGATCTGCCTTCGAGGCTTTTCAACCTGACAATACCAAATCAGCCTAGCAATGTCAACTCAGCCGCAACTGCGGGGATTAAAGCAGTCCCCCAAGGTTCTTTACTTGATCTTGTGTTCTTATCGATTCCCCAGCTTGCAACCAAAAACCTCAGACCAAAATGCCACGAGCGCCTGCAGTGTCCGCCCCTGCGAGGCAAACCATCAGGAATGCCTTTGAAGAACTCAACCGGACAATCAGCCCGGGAGACTCTCGCAATTTTGTTGATACAAGTCTCCAGGACGTTAAACAAGCGGCGCTCGATATTGAGAATCAGCTTGCCGCGAGACAGTCGCTTCGCTACATGCGACGCCTCATACCTCTGTTCAATGGCCTAGAACACTACTCCAAAGTAGTAGACATCCTCTGCAATGGCACTCCATATCTGCCGTAGATTTGGGCGCCGATCAGTCTTATTCTACGGATAGCCTCTGAGTATGCTGAGGCCTTTGAGCAGATCATCAGAGGATACGCGAGCATCGCTTCTTCGCTCAACCGCTTCGGGGTCCTGAGCGCTGCTTTCGCCAGCAACTCCAACTTTCAGCAGACCTTGGCGGTATTTTATGCCGACATTTTACAGTTTCACACACACGCTTACAAGTTTGTTCGGCGGAGTGGTAAGGACGTGGCCCTTTTGAAGCCAAGCTTTTCTAATATAGTCCAGGCTGGAAGTTACTGTTCATCACCTCATGGGGCCGCTTCCAAAGACGTTTTGACAACATTCTCGAAGACATGAAGAAGAACGAAGACTTGATTGACAAAGAGGCGAACGCGCTCGATATTTCCCAGGCACAGCAACTCCGCCAAGATATTCGCACTTGGAGAGAAGAGGGCCTTGACCAGGTCCGCAACTTCGAAAAAGAGCAGACTGCAAAACAACACGAGTCCATTACGTCTTGGCTAAACATAAACGAGTCCGACCAGCTGGCTGTTTTCGATTCCATATTTGCAGAGGGCGCCGAGTATCCTGGAACGTGCAATTGGATCCTCCAGAATTCCAAGGTCAAGTCCTGGTGTCAGCGAAAGCCAGACACAGCAGCCATCTGGTTACAGGGGACGCCTGGATCTGGCAAGAGTGTGCTGGCCGCTCAACTCGTCAACTTCATGAAAGCAGCAAAGATTTTCGTCATTCGCCACTTTTGCACGTATTTATATGCATCATCGACGATGTACGAGCAAATCTTGCGGTCCCTTCTTGTCCAACTCCTCCGGAAAGACGACGATTTGATTGCCCACGTTTACGAGGAGTGCGTCATCGGCAAGAAGTCATCTACCACTGCCGTGTTGGAACAGCTCTTGCAGACTGTTCTGAAGAGCTTGTCTACGGAACCAAGCCAAGCCGAGTACATATGGATCATCATCGACAGCTTAGATGAGTGTGAGCCAGACAAGCAGACGCGTCTAGTGAACTTGATCAATCAAATCACAAAGACTTCTGTTCCGGGTGGCATCACCTGCAAAGTCCTGATATTAAGCCGCTCCCCATCAATTCCGCTGAACCGTCTTCGTAGAAGGCAGATCGTCTCTCTCACCGACGAGAAGGCTTCCGTACAAGGGGCGATACGGCAATACATAGAACAAAGGCTTCGCTCTTTGCATGAAAAGCTTTCTCAACTTGATGTCGGACAGGACGAGATTCTTGAAATACAGAACACTATCGCGAAGAAGACCGACGGTAAATTAGCCCAGCACACCGAAACTACAATCAGCTTCTAACATGATTCGAAGGCATGTTCCTTTATGCTCGACTCGTGCTAGACTACCTCTCTCACAACATCTTTCTTAGTGGAGGTGAAATCCAGGCCTCGGTGAATCAGTTACCTGAGAAACTCACAGACTTGTGCGTCACTTTGTCTATCGTGTTCTAGTGTACCAATGCTAAGACTCAGTAGCTACCGAAAGATCCTAACACAGATTCTCGTCCCACTTGATTCTCGGTCAGTTGATCGTATAAAATATGTTTTCGGCTGGGTGGCCTTTGCGAAACGCCCTCTGAAAAAGATGGAGCTTTTGTCTGCCATCTCCTTCAGCGCTGGTGGCCCAGACGTAACCCATCTTGCCCCTCGGTACATACTGGACATTTGCGGCTCTCTTGTCGAAGAGAGGCAGGACACTTCATTAGCTTTCATTCACATCTCGGTAAAGGAGTAAGTGGTTGAGTGCGCACAGACGACAGGAGAAACGCTAAGACCTGTCACAGATTTCTTCAAACTTCATCGAGCAATGTTGTTATTCACGAGAAAGAAGCAATCAAGGAACATGCGGTAGCTTCTATCACTTGCCTTCTCTCCGGCGTCCGGACCTTCAGCAAGCAAGACGACGAACATACCAAGTACCTCAGAGTAGCAAAGGGTCTACATGGGCTTCATGTCTATGCCACTAAGTAATGGGCGGACGGCTTGTTGTCCCATGTTGTGTCTGTCGGTGAACTTGACTCAGACTCAACCGTTCTCGGCCTTGCTTGTCAATTGGCGGATGATCTAGAAAAGGAATACGACTCCCCGGAAGTTAGTGACTCCGTTTCGAAGATCAGACTCTCGGATGACAGATTGGCGTCACTGCAGCAATATACCGTCTTGCACAAGCACGTTGAGCGAGCTTTGAAGGGCAGATCCATCAAGCATCTTGAACCTGAGCTTTTCCAAGCGCAATGTAGGCTTTTTTTTTTTACTTTGCAATTCATGCTATGGAACTTACTAACTAGGGATCTAGCTCACGGGAGTGAGAACCCGAAGTGCAAATCACGCTCTGGTGAAGGCAAAACAGCTTTGCTCGCATCTTATCAGGATGTAGTCAGAGCATTACTCAGTCAACACACCTACCCAGGGGTCTCCGCCGAAGAACTAGACACATTCAAGACTCACTTCCGGACGTCAGCGTGCACAATGTCGACTGAGCTCTTGCTTCCAGGCCACCCTAGGTTTCGAGTCCGAAATAGCATGCCTCGAGCACGAGATGTCCCACCTTCGGTGTCTGCGATGCAATTTTCCTGGCTGCCAGTATCCTCCGTTTGTATCACCTCAAGCGCTGAGAAACCACACCAGCAAGTATCATGGCACTGCGGCCCCTCGAAAGGCGATACGCCGTACAAGACAAGTACGCCAATTGAATCCAAGCCGGGCACAGCATGAGCCGACTGCGAACGTTGTCGAACGGGATCAACAGGCGCAACTAAAGGCTCATCTAGACCAACTAAAGGAGCGACTCAAGATGGGCTGGCGACTCAAGATGATAGAACAGCAGCTACGGCAGCAACAGCAGCAAGAAAGGATATAATTTTATCACAATCTTTGGGATCAAACAGCACACGAGCATGGCGTCAGCCCCAAGTCATCAGAATTCATCGACCCTCCGCTCGACCCGACTTGAGCCACCAAAATCATTGACCTCCAATCTGCCGCCTTCTCCGCCGACCGACAGCATCCCTCTCTTGGCTCATCGCCTACCCTAGATAGCCGAGGCACGCCAGCTAAAACGCCCGCGGACAGCGAGATATGACGTCGGTCGCATGCACGACGCCGAGAAACATCCATCCAACGGTATGTTCGGGGACCGGCAAGGACATTTCGCCGTTGCTGCTTGACCCAGGTGGCAACCAGATATTACATACACGTGGACGAAGACAACCCTGGCAGCAGCAGCAAAGCGGCGAATCTGCCGTAAGGGAAACATTTGATGCCTCGACGGGAACAGCATCCGGCCCAGGTTCCAACAAAACATGTTTCAAGCCCGGATGGCAATGCATGATGGACAAGTGCACTGCCTCGGCGCTGTCAGTGGCTCATCCCCACCACCATCTCGCTCTATGTCGTCACGATCAACACCCCAACGAGCGGCAAATCCACTCCTTTCGGCCCTGAAACTTCGTGCTGTTGCGTCACTTGGTCACTTCACGGTAACGTTTTGCCCTGCCCCTGCCAAGAAGGCCGCAGTGAAACTGTACTGCTGTACATACTTCGTACGCATGCGTTGTACCGTGGTGGTCTACCGTGGAAATCCGGCCGCTGAGACCGGCACTTCCTCTTTGCGCTCGTTCGCGGCGCCGGGCTGATGGTTGCATTACATCATGAATCCAGCGCCCGGGAACGAAAAACCCAAACGACAAGCGGGCGTCGGGTCCAAAGGAATCTCGACCTCGTGCCAGGGCAACAAGACTGGAACCGGGAAAATCCACGGCGCCAGTCCGCAGTCGCAATAGCCCCGACCGATCCGTCCGTAGCCGGAGCGTGCGGGCTGGCCCTTTGACGGTGAAGAAAATGCCTCCCATTACCGCGCCGCGCTGTGAGACGACCCGTACCGAACGGTACACCCACGATCACGAGCCGGCTACTTCGTCGGTAGGGCTAGAAAAAGAACCACTTCAACAATTTGTGTCCCAGAACCGGCAAGCCTGAGCGGAAGGGCAAATTTTCAAAGTTGTACCCACCGCGCCGCCCTTGAACCGCCGCAATCGGGTTGGGGATGCCATATATTAGGTAGTCGTTGAACGAGCAAAGGAAAAACTTGCCCTTCTTGGGGGGCGGGGGTATTTTGGCCAAGCCTAGAATTTTGTGCCGCGATGCAGCAGCGGAGCAATTGAAAACGTCTTACAAATGTACACAATGGTACGGATTGCAAGCGGTTGTAAACGAGGCGAACCGGTGGATACTGGTACAACATGTCTTGGACCCGTACCTTCGTAGCGAGTGCTGTGATTCAACACACTTCTTGGCATGTCTTGGACGGCAGAGTAGCAAATGCAAAGTCCCTGATCGACAACCGAAGCCACACTATGTTTGCCATGATGGCGTGGTTCTGGGCCGGTCTTGTGCGTGCATCTGCAGCCGCTGTTCCACTGCACTCGCCGCACTGCACTTGCAGTGGCTGGCTTGCAGGTCACAGGATCCACGCTTGAAGCTTCAGTCTATTCGCCGAGAGCTAGAGCACGTCGCATCCATCGTTGTGGTGCTGGTGGGTGAAAGGAGCCGGACTAGGAGGGGAGCACAAGTCTGCCGCGCCGAAGGGGCGGGGGGAAAAAAACCCGCGCTTCTGGCGCCGCCCTAATTCATCTCCTTGCCTGAATCGAGGGGCTTCTACTAGTCTGCCTCTACGGCGATGACAAAGTGATGATGGTGGCGGAGGTTAGAGCCTGAGCCAGCCGAGACCGGGCCAGTCATCGGCGAGGCGGCGGGAGAAGCATGTCGGTGAGACGGCACCGTAATTATGTGAGCCAAGCTCCCGGACTCACTGGTATGTACTCGTACACCAACTTTATGCTGAAGACCTCGGCTTCGCCAGAGAATCCACCCGATACGTGCGTATCTGCTGCGACTTTGCGACTTTATGGTGGGTTTGGAGGTTAAAAGGCGGATCTAGACAGAGAGGTTCAAGACATCGGAGCGCAATTTCTTCGGCGTCAGAGGCTTACAGCTTTAGTAGCAGAGACACTGCTGTGTTAGGCTTAGACATTCGGAACTTCTAAATGAACCCTCGGCTGGTTGGTGGGCTCGTAGTTGCTAGGTTCCGGCGTACTGGGTAGAGTCGTGACCCACCTTTTCGTGTGCCCCACCCCTTTGCGCATCAGGATCGCGTTTATAGTCAGACTTGAAGACCGTATTTCTTAACGAATACCATAGAAAATAACTAGCTAAGCCTAGAATGTGTTTATCATACTGTATATGTTTAAACTGCCCACTTTTTCTGCTACCTCTCGTGCTGGCTTAGGCGTAAGAGCTTTCTTTTTCCTCTTTTTCTTCTTAGATATAAGCTTCGCCTTTTTGATCTTCTTAGCTGTTAGAAAAGCAGTAATTAGATTAAATTAGACTGTCTTACACCTAGTGGGCTTTTATAAAGCTATTTATACCTCTAAATATATAACTTTTACTTATAATTTAACGATTTTAGCATTCTAAAAATTAAGCTTATTTCTTATCTTTTCTCCTATCTCTTAGACAGTCTAGGTAAAACTACTAAGGTCTTTTTACAGCAAATTAAGCTATACTATTAGCTTAGTCTTATTTCTAAGCATATAAGAAATATTATCTTTTATAACTTTTTATTACTTTAGTATATATAATACTAATTCTACTAGTAGTAACTACTTAGTAATAATAATATATACTATTAGCTTTTTTATATTAACTAGCTATATTTCTACACCTAAAAAACCTACTTAGATGTTTTTCTTAGTTATAGCTTCTTAAGAAGCTATTTTATATACTATAAGAAAGTATTATTTTTAAATAAGAGTAGTTATTAAAAATAAGAAGTACTACTTTATCTAGTATTAAAAAGCACACTTAAGAGGGCTAAATATACTTATATTAAACAGCTATATAATATATAAGCTATAAGAGGGTAAATAGATAATCTAAACATAATAAAATAGTACTTTAAACTAGAATCTAAGCCTAATATAACCCTAAAAGCTATTAATAATAAGAATCCTCTATAAAGACAGGTCTAATAGCTATATTTTCTTAAGAAACACCTCTTTTAGCCACTTTTTATATATAAAGGTATTTACCCACCTAGTTAGCAAATAGTTATATACCTAAGGTAGAAAATTATTAGGAAACTATTACTCTTAAAGGTTATTTCCTATAAAGACTATATATAAGATAAGATATTTTTCTTTAGTGCTTTCTACTTTTATAATTAAGACCTAGTTATAAGAATCACTCTCTAAGATGACTAAGCAGTAAGAGAGAGAGCTTCTAATAACTTTTCCTATCTTAGTTATACCCTTAGAGAGGCTATATTTATTTATATTATAAATCCTATCTAATCTAATAGACTTATTAAGTATTTACTATACTAGTATTTTATATTATAGTTAGATTACTTTAAGAGTTATACTATTTAAATAAGTAGCTTTAAGAGATATAAATATCTTTATTTTAAGTTTAGGGTAGTATTATAGAAATTATAAAACCTAATGCTAGCTAATAAGACTATCTTTATAGTAAGAGTCTAAGATCTCTTATATAACTTTATATAGCTCACACTATAATAAAACCTAACCTACTACTTCTTCTATAAGAATATAACAGACTAATAGGCTCTCTTAATTTAGCGATAATCTTTAGGTATCTTTCTAGGCCTTTTTCGCGTTTTATATGCCCTTTTTTCATAATCAGATTGTTAACTCAGAAATATTATAGTCTCTAGTAAGCTTGCGAATTGCTACACCTTTAGCGGCTTTTTCGAGGATTTCTTCGATCAGGGCCTTATAATCAGCCTTTAGAGGCTTCATCGTGAAAATCTGGGCGAATTTAGATGATAATTAGTAAAGTTATAAGTAAGTATTATAATGATGATTACAGAAGCGCGTCGCGCGGCGGTGCGCAAAGGGGTGGGGCACACGAAAAGGTGGGTCACGACTCTAGGTATGCTGCGTTGCATGCAACTCGGTCGTTGCTTTGTTGTGGCATACGAGAATATTCGTGTTGCCGTCCTACTCTTCCCCTCTTTCAACTTCTTAGCCAATGTGTTGCTCAGTTGAGGTGATCATTCCAGATCCACAAAGACGTCCCTCTCCGGCTTTGGCGTTCTCACCGCCGGATGCGACACCAGCACCGACGTGCATCATGGAGAAGGGTGGGTGGCGAGCAATGGACAATGGACATTGATTGTCATGGATCGATGCCCAGGCGATGGGTGAGCCCTTGATAAGCAGTGCTAGAGAACGCTCATGTCCAGTGCATGAGCCTCCAAGGTCTAGACCATGGATTGTTGTTCTTGGTGTTACGTCGTAACTATAGCGGCACGGGCGAGACGAATTTCCATCTACGCGCTGATGCCGCGTTGCCGCTCTCCCAGTGTGAGGATGCGGGGTTGAGTTGAGCAACGCGGGGGTTAGCGTCCATGTGTATGTGCCAACGTGACGAGAAGCGAGCGTCATTCCAATGTCGACAGTATTCGTATCTGCCCAGCATTTGCCAGAGAAGAGGAGTTGGCGGCAAGCTGATAACACCGCAAGCAGGGACGTCTGTCGATAAGGCGGAGGTCGCCGGGCCTCGTGAGCGTTTCGTCAGGAGAGCTACATTGTATTCCGTGGACTCGTACAACACGGCATAAGATAAGACAACGAGAGTTGCTGCTGTGTTGCGGCCCTCTGTGTTGGGGGCACGGAGTGTAGATGTAGATCGCCAAGAAATAGGCAGCTGTGCTGTTTCACGCTCGCGTTGCGGCTCGGTCTTTACTATCGGTCGAAACCGACTTGGCGGATGGGCGTTGCAACACTCGATGGCAGTTGTCGAACATTATGCAGGGCTCCATTAGCCTAGCTGTGTCTGCAAAAGCAATACTAGGTAACACAGCACTAGCAATGCGGGCATAAGCCATCGGCCGATCAACGCATGTCACGGACACGCGGAAGAGGTAATATCCCAACATCCCAAGCCTGCATCTGTGCCAGGCGGTGTTGTGATGCAGGCTTGGGATGCACGACGTCAACTGCAAGCTTCCATGGCATGGGACTTCGGAAAGTGGGCGAGATGAGAAGAGAAGAGATGTAATGGGATCTGCCCTCGAGCCGCTAACCATGCCCAGAAGGGTGTCTCGAGGGGTGTTGATGTGACAGTACGAAGTGCAGTAGTCTGCGAGCGCCTCTTTTGGGCCATTCCAAGCTTGGCAGTTCGACCTCACAAGCTTCAAAGTGAGCTTTCGCACCAACCACTGTCCGAATGTCCGTGAGCTAGGGAAACCCACAACTTGCACCATGGGCACTGGACATGGCGGACGACCGGCAGTGGGGAAATAGTGCAATGATACCCCCACGAAAGTTGCCCTGCTCTGGGGTGGAGGGCTTTGGTGGAGGGCTTCGGCGAAGGCAGCACTGAGGAACCGCACTGTCGACGACGGCATACCCGGCTGACGAAGCGGTGGTGCAAGCTTGCACATCCGGCTGGTCTGGTGTGTTGTACAGGTGCTGCATCAAAGACCAGCATTCAATGGCATGAAAGGGCCCTGGAGCACCGGGTGCTTGCCGGTGTGGCAACCAGAGATCCAAGACCTGCATTCGCCCATCCGTTTGAGGCTGCTTGACGTGCGACGTACGAATACTGCAAGGGATAATATGGCGAACGAGATGAATCAGAGCTCTTGGGGCGGATTCGGAGCTAATTCCTGGGTGTTTGGGGACGAGGCCGAGGTTTGAGGTTAAGAAACACGTCAAAGTCCGGGTGTCTGAGCTAATTAAGTGAGACGCGCAATCCTAGGAGAAGGAGGAGGTGGAATTCGTACGGGGCACTATGCAGCAGGCTAAGGACTAACGCTACCATGCCGCATGCTTGTTGTGCCTGTGATGTCTCTGAAGTTGTTTGTTATGCCCTTTTTCTTGCCTTTGATGCCGATGGCGACCGGACATTGCAATGCCATTGATGTTGGCGTGAACAAAGGTTCATTGGCTCAATCAATGCCTTTGTGTACTTCGGACTGGCATTGATGAATATTCGACACGGTCAACAAAGCAACCAAACTAGAGCTCGTACTTCGTAGGTAGGTACACCGCCTCGCCGGCCTTTTCTTTCCCGCAGAAGGAGCCGGCGGCGACTGTAACAACAACAAAGGGGAAAGAGTCGGGGTTTACGAAGTAGTACTTCGTATGGAGTAGTACAAATGGAATACTAATACCTAGCCTAATAGTACGTCCACGGTGCTGTAGGTACGTACCTCGTAGAAACTTGTACGCAAGATGTTGAGGTGCGCCGCGAACATCAGTGGAGCTCTGGCGCATGGATGATGTGAATCAACGGCGGGCAGGAAGAACTTGTGGCGGCACGGGGCTGTTGGCTTTGCTGACAATGACCAAGGCTCAGGCGGGCGGCGCGGTGAGACGCCAGACATGACTCGGCGGCTTCGTGGTGCCAGACAGTGCATGGACACAGTGCCGGGGAACGCGTTGGCGTTCAGAGTCAGCACGTGGACCACCTGCGAGCGCCTCTGACAGGTCTCAGGGGGACATATACAAAGGCTCTGATTGGCCGGTGGTCATCTTGAGACACCGTGTGGTCGGCTCAAGCACGCACAGAGGGTCTGTCAGCCGAAATTAGGCCCGTTCGTCGGGATGATTTGGAAGGGGTCCTTCTCCTGATCTCCTCTCGGCAAGGCCATTCGGTACCAAGCGCCAGGGCAAGGGCAAGCGGCAAGACACAGGCTACTAGTAGGACGGGCTACGGTACCGGAGGGAGGGGTATGTAGGGCAAGGTCGGCGAGCTACTATGGATCCGAGCAAACTTAATGAGAGGCTGACAGGCTACCTACAGCCATGGATCGATCGAGGCGGCCCCTAATACGGCCCCCAACAACCCCTAAAGCCCTCCACTGCCATCAAAACCTACACCAGCACGGGCTGGAGCCAGTCGTTTTCAGGGCTGGGAAGCCACTGGACCACTGAAAATCAAGGCACCAGGGCGGCCTACACAAATGGAGCCCATCATGGATATTAAGCCCTTGGCTCTCTCCCCTTGCCCCTCCCCGTGGCCCCCAAAAGCCAGTCCCATCAAGGGGAAAAACTTCTTGTCCAACCCGTGCCAGCAAAATTTCCCGTTTTCCCATTTTTTTCTTCCTCTCCTTCTTTGCTGTTCCGGGCCCGGTTTTTACCCGCTCCTTGCTCGGCAATTACCTACGATTCGCATTGGCTCCTTGGCTCCGGCTCCCTGCTAATTATTCTAATTAGGGACGAGCCCCATCCCGCGTCTTTGTCGCCGTTGACCCCAACCAGGCCAGGCTCGTTGTGCCGCTGCCGCGGTCGCTTGTCACTGAGGTACCAAGGTGCTTCGCAAGCTTTCAGGGCTGGCTTATTAACATTGGATGGTTTGACGGCAACAAGGCCATCTCGCTTTTCACCCTCCAATTTATTCCCTCTCCCACCCACGTCCGGCTCTCAATTCTCAATTCCTCGCTTTATTTACTCTTCTCCTCACCCTCATCCTCACCCTCACACCTGCAACACGCAACACGCACGCATATTCACACGTGCTGCCGACGATCGTCCTCCCCCCGTCCCCAATCCTCAGAAGCTGTCCCTTGGCTGCCAAGGCTTCCCTGTCTCGTCCGCACCGCAACTGTCGGCGGGACGTCATCTGCAGCGCCGCCAAGCCTGCCCTGCCACCCACACAACACCAACCGCGCCCGTCACACCCACAGCATCCGCAGCAAGCCCACATCTGGCAGCCCACCCACAGCGACCATCCGTGTAACCGGACCCTGCCCACCCGCGAGTCCAGATACTCCCGTCGCCTGGCCGCCTGCCTGCTCGCCCTCCATCTCGCCCTCCTAAAAGGCCCGCGTGTGGCTTTATCCTGACTTCGGCCCCATCTCGTTTGTTAGACGCTTCGCCCTTTACCGAAGCTCCTCTATACAACCACCCGCAGCACTCACCGTTGACCATGTTTGTCGTCTTGGTGTTATAGCACTTCTGTCCTCAGGGACGCAATAATTTGCAACCATACACCATCATCTTCCAAACAAGGCGCCTGCTACACCTTGCAGTTTCTCCACGAGCACCACATCGACAGCGCATCTTCCCTCAACGAACCCACCGCCTCAAGTTACCTGCTTGGATCGTTCCTTCGCAGGATTCCTGTTTCTACGACGACTCCCAATCAAGACCAGCTCGCTGCCTTTCACCCGGATTTCTAGCCTTAATCCCTGTCCCCTCGGTTCATTCAAATACCTCGAAACACCCCCACCACCACTTCAACCATGTCTACCAACATGATTACCACCAACCCTGATACCCTCTGGGCCACGCACGGCTCAGAAGAATGCGAGGAAGCTGACGAACCCCCCGAGCTACGTTTCAAGCGCCATATTGACCCCGACAACTTCCAAAGGACCACCATTCGTCGCCCCAATGAAAATTCCTCCTTGTTGACCAAGGCCATCATGGGACACTCCGACGATGACCTTCCCGCCTACCCTCAAGCTCACCAAGTCTCTCGCCCCATCATGACTAGCAACCATCGACGTCGCTCGCTCGCTAGTAACATTAGCCTTGCCTCTACTGCCGACCTGACGAGCGACACCGGACTCACGAGCCCTTCCAGACCCAACACTCCAAGCCCCCCTCTCCCTGAGATGGCAATTATGCGTCTGGATGCTGATATTCATATCGAACCCAAGCAAGTCTCTCTACTCGGCGTAGCAGTCAGACTCGAAGACCAGTCCAATCCTGCCACTCAGGCGCCCCGCAAGCGCAGCATCCAGTTTGCCTGCGGTGGCAAACCCGTGATTCAACAGCCAACTCCTAGTTCCCAGGCCATGGTGAAGACCCCTTCGGCCCAGGAAGCACCGCGCCGACCATGCATCAAGTTCGCTTGCCCAGCAAGACCTGCCTCGACCCAGAACACTCCCCCACGACGTGTCGACTCTCACATAGGACAGGCATCTCGCCATGCTAAGCCCGAGTCTCCATCAACTCCCAAGCGTTCTTCGACGCTCTCTGCTGCAACGTCAACTACTCCTCGCCAGATCATTCGAAGACATTCCATGGCACGTCCAAAGTTCATCCGAGCCAACTCCAGGGAGCTTTCCACGGATGGATCCCACTTTGTTGAATTCGCAAGTGGAACGACCCGCGAAGACGACTGGATTCGACAGGAAAACCCTATTCTGCGAAAGAAGCTTACGATTGATGACACTCTTACCAAGGAGAACCGAATTCGTCGATTAGCTGCCGAAGCCGAAGAAGAGGCGGAAGAAGAAGAACAAGAACTTAATGACGAGGATGCTATCGACGATGAGGATGACAACGACCTTGAAGTGGAGTTGGAGGAGGATGACGATTCCGATGATCACGACGATGATTCTGATGGTTATCACACCGATGAGGAAACTGGATTTGCCGATTCCGACGATGACGATGATGATGACGATAACATGGCTCTTTGGACCCCTAGCCAAAAGTCTGTTGTTCACGGCTCCTCGGCTCCTACAGCCCGACGGCTGTCTATCCACGAACCTCAGTCAGACTCTTCTATCGCAAGCCAGCGCAGCCATCCTCACACTCGTGAAAAGGCCAGGCGTATCAAGCCACGGGATGAAACCCCGGACCTCCCGGACAGCACCGATTTTGTTTGCGGAACTCTCGACGAGGATAGACCTCTCGAGGAAGCCTATTTGTCCTGCCTCGCGGCCCGCCGCAATGAAAGGCTGCGCATGATCCCTCAGGATATTGACCCCAGCTTCCCCGCGTCGGAGCCTGAGGATGAGAATGATGGCGAGATCTTCAATCCTGTCCACCACGATAGTGACGTGGATGACTGGCTACACGGCAAGATGGAGGATATCCATCATGGCGAGCTTGATCGCCCTCGTCGAAGGCGGAAGAGCATCCAGTCCCCTAAGCGCTACCACTCGCCTCCCCCCAAACGGCATCATTCTCCCCCTCCCCCGAAAAATCGTGGTCGATCTCCGAAGCCCTTGTTTGACCGCCCTTCCCCTCGCAAAACTAGATCACCTGGTCGGGCCGGGAAGCCCGTAACTACGCCTCTTGGATCACCCCGGTGCGGCCAGGTCAAGTTCAACCTTGCTGGTCGTCCCGGCCTGACTCACACCAAGTCGCTGCCTCGAGCTGGTATCATGTTTCTTCTCAAACAAAACCGCACGCAAAAGACCAACCATGATGTTCACATTCGCGGCGCCATCGACATTGTCAAAGGCTTGGAGAGTAAACGTCAGCGACGCAAGGAGAAGTTTCATCAAAAATATTGCAACCGCGCTCGACGCGGACAGCTCCCTGAGCGTCGACCGATGCCTGGACGGGGCGCTGAACGCATGAAAGAGCTGGGCCTGTTGATGGCTGGCAAGAAGGATCAGGGCAACTACGTCATATCCGTCTAAACCATATTTCTTTTCTTCACAACACGGCGGGATCGACAGCATTTTCCCGTTGAGGTTTTACATGGCATGCATGGCGAGATCACTTGAATCACGTACAGCTTTAACTTGGCGTCGCATATTCCTTTTCTTTTCTCCGGTTCACTCTTACTCCGTCTTACGGAAACATCAATTGTACCTATTGAGCATCGGGATGATGCCGGGCATATACGAGGCGTTGGTGTATATATTTCTTTGCTTTGTGTTTGCATTGCATTGCGCGGGTGGTTGGAACAAACATTCGTTGGTGGCACAGGGAAGCCTGTTTGAAATTGTTTGGATACCCGTAACAAAGGCATTGGGAATGATTTTCCCTACTTGGCGTTGGATGACTGGGTAGGCATATAACGACATTACTAGATATCAATGATGAACCATATACAATTCCTACCTGAGGTCATGGTGGCAACTTTGTGATTCTTTTAGATGGGAAAGACTAAAGAGTCCTAGCCCTGGACCCTGTGACTCTTGAGATTCTCTGAAGACGGCAGTCCACAATCATCAGAAAAGCAGAGTTATAGTCTGTATGCTGGACAATACGAGCAGATGCCATGTCGGAGAATACCGCACGGAGTCATTGGTTTGTCGGCATTTCTTCGTGGAGAAGGCTATGTAATCAAGATCTATCAAGCGCATGACAGGAAAAGAAAGCCAACTAGGAATTAGAGAGGAAAAGAGGTATCAATTGCATATGCAAAGGGCTCGTGACGGAGTCTTTCGATATCTCAATGGGGTGAACCTGAAGGACAGCGTGACATGCCACGTATTGTTGCCTGATAATTGAGGCCACCCAAAGCGTCACCCTTTCTGCCAGCTTTCGTCAAGGCAGGCAATGGACATTCCCCCGATTGACCAGCTCACACCCAACGTCGCCGGCGATAACGACTACAAATACCACCCGACAGACTGCCCATCGCGTCCGATTCGATTTAATACCCTATTAATACATTGCACAAGATGTGGATTGTCAACTGGTGTATGTTTTGGCCTGGCGTTCGACCTCCAGGGCGATATGGGCTGACACGTGCTGCGAATAGTCTACGATGTGCTGTCCTCGCTGGGACTGCTTAACAAGCACGCCAAGCTCCTGTTCCTGGGTCTTGACAACGCAGGAAAGACGACTCTTCTGCACATGCTGAAGGTACGTGGTGGCACTCTGTTTCCCCGCGGTTTACGGGACTATCGGTGCTGCGAGGAATCAGTGTTGGGAAGATGGCGCCCGACGACCTAAGAACCCGCCGGGCCGATTTGTGGACTTCAAATGCTAACGAACGATGCGCAGAACGACCGTGTTGCTATCCTCCAGCCCACTCTTCACCCTAGTGAGTCTTGCGCGATGACTTCTGTCGCTGGTGCGGCTCTCCTGCCATGATACTAAGACTTTGCAGCCTCGGAGGAGCTCGCGATCGGCAACGTCCGATTCACCACCTTCGACTTGGGCGGTCACCAGCAGGGTATGTGCCTTATCTCTTGTGCGCCCAACTACACGCGACTAACGCTGTCCCTCTAGCCCGCCGTATCTGGAGGGACTACTTCCCCGAGGTCAACGGTGTCGTCTTCCTCGTCGACGCCAAGGACCACGAGCGATTTGCCGAGGCCAAGGCCGAGCTCGACGCCCTTCTCTCCATGGAGGAGCTTGCCAAGGTCCCCTTTGTCATTCTCGGCAACAAGATCGACCACCCCGATGCCGTCTCCGAGGACGACATGCGACACCAGCTTGGCCTCTACCAGACTACCGGCAAGGGCAAGGTCCAGCTGGAGGGCATTCGACCGCTCGAGCTGTTCATGTGCTCAGTGGTGATGCGACAAGGCTACGGCGACGGCATACGCTGGTTGTCGCAGTACGTTTAAGGAGGGCAAAGTACGGAGAGGGAGCTGCAGAGGACTATACCAGTGTGCAGGTTGCAGGACGGGGAGGGATGTGTGGTCACCCGCTGTTTTTGAAGTTCAGACTTCTCCTTAGGCGAACTTTTGGTCGTGCAAATTCTACAATACCATGGTAATAGCCGATCTGTCTGTTGGGAAATGGCCCCTGAGGGTTTCGGCGAAGATGCTAAATGGGGAAGACGAGGGGGGGCCTGTTTTCAGACCCGGGGTCATGAGCACGATGGCAGGATATTAGGGAACGGGTAGGCACTGCACCCATGATCCATTTGAGCTGAGAGGACAAACATAAATCGAGAATATTCCCCGGTCTATCCGTCAGCTGGACCAATCCCTATGGCCGCAATCACACGTTAGGCATGTCTTGAGTTGCAGTCTGGACCTTCGGAATTGAAGAGCGATCCGTCCCGGATCCGCCACGATGAACCTCCGCAAGATGCCGGCGGAGCCCTATTGGCCGGGGGGTGCGATCCACTGTACCGCTGTTGTACCATTGCACCCTGTCAGCCCCAGAGGGTACTTTACCCCAACGAAAAGCGACGTCATTCCACTTTGGCACGTTGTCGCATCACGGGGCAACCTAACAGCACTCCGATCAAGAGAAATTTATTCCCCCTTTGCTGCTCGCGGGTCAATCTCGCATCCTCCTCTTGCTCTCTCCTCGAATCCAGACATGGAGAAGGGAGGCCTTCCGTGATTCGCCCATCATGTCGAAGCTATACGCATCTTTGTTCCCTCCCAATCCTGACTACGGCTTTCCGCCCGAGGCCTTCAAGCCATCAGAGCTTCCGGACGGCGACTATGAATTCGTCAATGCGCGCGATCTCGAAGCCTTCGAGAAAGCTCTGCAGGCGCCGGATCCTCTGCAAAGCCCCGTCGACGAGTCGGGCTCCCGGTCGCCGCGCAGTCCCGGCTCCCACGGCTTAACTAAGAGGCCGTCCCAGGCCGAATCCGGCCTCGAGACCGATGTCGCCGCCGTTACAGCCGCGGCGAACGCCGCATCTGGCGACTTGCCGGCGCAGCAGACGCCGGCTCAAGGAACATTCATCACGGCGCAGCATGACTGGGCGCCTGTGAATGCGAGGGTTTACCGCAACAAGCGGGGGTCCAAGAAGAAGAAGAAATACAGGAAGGGCGGCGATGGCAAGGGAGCCGTCGAGGGCCTGCTGGGTACCCGAACCAAGGATGAAACTCGCGAGGGATACCTCTATCAACTCTTGAAATGGCCGCTGCTATTCTTCGTCTTCGCGTGGCTCGCCGGCCTGGCGGTGGCGTATCTCTCGACGAGGCTGTACATCTGGGTCTTTGAGCACTTCTTCACCTGGCGAGGCCAGCGTCAACAGCTACGACACAACATGCGCAAGACATCAGACTACCGCGATTGGACGGCTGCTGCGAAGGAGCTGGACGGCTACCTGGGTCGACAAAACTGGAAGGAGGAGAACGACTTCGCATACTACGACTCGAAGACGGTGCGCAGAGTGTGGGAGCAAATGAGAAAGACGAGAGCTCTCGCAGAGGAGCAAGAAACCAAAGGCCGGAAAGGCGATGGAGGAAAAGCGATGGAAGAATTGAAAGCCTTGATCGAGGCTTGCGTCAAGAATAACTTTGTTGGCGTCGAGAACTCGAGATTGTACAGCCAGACGTACTACGGGACGAAGAACCTGGTCCAGAACTTCATCGACGAGGGTGAGTCTCATTTTCTGCCACTTGATTATGGTAGAATGGCCAAACTAACACTGGTATAGTGGAAAGGAGCTTGAAGTTTCTGATCAGGACCCAACAGCTGGAGATGGAACAAAAGCGAGTTCTCTTCAAACACGTCTATGCAAACTACGGACGAACAGCCCTCTGCTTATCCGGAGGTGCAGCATTTGCATACTACCACGCTGGAGTTGTCAAGGCGCTCTTAGACGAGGATCTCCTACCCGATGTCATTACTGGAACCAGTGGTGGTGCGCTGGTCGCTGCCTTGGTTGCTACCCGCACAAACGATGAACTGAAGGCGCTCTTGGTCCCGGCTTTGGCAGAACGTATCAACGCCTGCGGCGAGTCTTTCACTGTCTGGATTCCTCGGTGGTGGAAGACGGGCGCCCGATTCGACTCGGTGGACTGGGCTCAACGGTGCAGTTGGTGGACACGGGGCTCAATGACCTTCCGGGAGGCATATGAGCGGACTGGGCGCATTCTCAATGTGACATGTGTCCCAGCAGACCCGCATTCGCCTACGATCCTTTGCAACTACCTGACCAGCCCGGACTGCGTCATCTGGTCGGCCGTGTTGGCATCGGCGGCGGTGCCTGGCATCCTGAACCCCGTGGTTCTGATGATGAAGACGCGAGATGGGACCCTAGTACCATACTCGTTTGGACACAAATGGAAGGATGGCAGTCTACGGACTGACATTCCCATCAAAGCTCTCAACACGCACTTCAACGTCAACTTTACCATTGTCAGCCAGGTCAACCCGCACATCAACCTCTTCTTCTTCTCGTCTCGAGGGTCGGTAGGCCATCCGGTGACTCATCGCAAGGGGCGAGGATGGCGAGGCGGGTATCTCATGTCGGCATTTGAGCAATATCTCAAGCTGGACATGAACAAGTGGCTCAAGTTCATCAGACACGCAGAGCTGCTACCGCGGCCGCTGGGACAGGACTGGAGCATGCTTTGGCTGCAGCAGTTCAGCGGCACAATCACCATCTGGCCCAAGTCACTCCCGTCCGATTTCTGGCACATCCTGTCGGACCCGGATCCTCCGACGCTGGCCCGCATGATCCACGAGGGGCGACAGAGCGCGTTCCCGAAGCTCAAGTTCGTTGCCAACCGGCTCAAGCTGGAGCGGCTCGTGGAGCAGGGGCGGCGGGAGTCGCGGCCGTGGGTGCGCAGGGGAAGTCTCCAGACCATCATGAGCGACGACGACCTGCGGAACTTAATGGCCGATGGGATCGGCAACGGGCAGACGACGGAAGATGAGACGACGGATGTAGAAGAGCTGAACGGGGCTGGCCCGGGACTTGGGATGACGTTGGTGGATGAGAAGAGTGAGAAGAGTGACTGATGGGCCAACTTTGATAGTTTGAGGTGCTTCGAGGCACTTGCTGTCGTTGGCGATTGTCCATGTTTGGCGTTTGGCGGAAGCATAAGACCTGAATCATCGATTCGTAGTTGGCTCGGAATTCGGGGCATAGTTGTAGGAGCATTGGGTAGCAAAGGGGGAGGAGGATCATGGTAGATGTTGTCGCTGAGACATTGCTAAGAGTTCCACTACTTTAAACTATCCTTTGATACCTATAGATGCACAATCCTGAATAAACACGGAGGCTTTTTGTGAACTATAACTCGAAGAGCCAGTAATTAATTGATTAGGCATGGACAGGCTGTCAGTTAATGCAGTGGGGGGCGCGAGCTAAAACAAAAAGGCTGCCCGCTGAGAACACGGTGGCGCGTCCAAGGAACAAAGAGCGCCGGCGCGGGGATGGACAGATAATCCGATCCACCACCAGCGACCGCTGCGAACGGGCTGCGTGGCCGTAACATTTCCAGGACACACTCTACACCACATCGAGCTGTACACTTTGTACTTCGCAAACCCTCCCAACCGAGGAAACCGGACAGCACGCGCACATACTCGCCCACACTCTTTTGACGTTGCTCTTTCTTGTTGATTTCCCCCTTCCCGGCTTGCTTGGTCTTCTCTGCGAGCGGCTCTGAGCTCGCCCAGTTGTCGAGATGAGTTCAGACTACTCGTATGACGAGCAGGTGCGTAACAACTGTGGCCTCTCCGTTGCCTTTGTCTCTCCTCGGCAGGCCAACTCATGCTAACTCCCGTCTCCCGCAACAGGGCCAGTTCTTCCCCGTCTTCATCCTCACCCTCACCGGCCTCGTCACCATCCCCATCACCTACACCCTCCTCCGCCCCAGCACCGCCCAAGATGCCCTCGCGCCGCGCATCCAGACCGACTACAAGCCGGAGCACGCCGCTACCGTCGGCGCGCTGAGGACGACCCAGAAGCGCAAGCAGTGGCGGATCAAGCGAACCATCTTCGCCCTGGCCGGCTGGCTTCTCATGGGCGGCATGGTCTACCTCATCGTGGTTACCCAGCGCACTGTCCTCAAGCTCTGGAACCCGTATGATATCCTGGGCATCTCGGAGGTAAGAGCTCCCCATCGGTTGCGACTCTTCGGCTGGCGCATCTCCTCAGACCTGTCTGTCCCTGAGCTAAAATCGTATCCATAGTCCGCTACCGAGAAGCAGATCAAGTCCCACTACAAGAGACTGTCTGTCAAGTTCCACCCCGACAAGGCCCGACCCGACGCCTCCAAGAACGAGACCCTCGAAACGCTCAACGACTACTATGTCGAACTCACCAAGGCCTACCAAGCGCTGACCGACGAGGACGTCCGCAACAACTACATCCAGTACGGCCACCCTGATGGCAAGCAGAGCTTTAGCATGGGTATTGCTCTGCCCAAGTTCATCATCTCCGACGGCAACGGCAAGTACATCGTCCTCGTGTACACTATGCTTCTCGGCGTCCTGCTTCCCTGGCTCGTCGGCTCGTGGTGGTACGGTACGAAGCGCCGGTCGAAGGAGGGAGTCCTGATGGAGAGCGCCAACAATCTGTTCCGACAATACGAGGAGGGCATCGAGGAGGGCGGCATCATCACTGCTCTAAGCACTGGAAAAGAATTCGAGGATGTGTTCAAGGGCGACAAGGCCGACTCGGGTCTGTCAAAGATTGAGTCGCGCATCACTGCCGAGAACGAGGCCACCACTTTTGCATCTGGCATGTCGATCAAGGACAAGGAGCAGCTCGAAGACCTTGACAACGGCGTGCGCCGGAAGGCCCTTGCCTTGCTGTGGGCTTACCTTGGCCGTATCGAGCTCGACGACGCTGCTCTCACCAAGGCCAAGTACGAGGTCGCTCCTATTGCTCGCGCTTTGAACCAGTCCTTCGCCGCCATCTCTCTCGCCTACGGTAATATTGGTCCTATCGTCGGCTCCTTTTACGCCAGCCAGCACTTGATCCAGGCCATCCCCCCCAAGGGCTCTCCCCTCCTCCAGCTCCCTCATTTCACCAGCTCCGTCGTCGCCGCCGTCGAGGGCGACGCTAAGACGCACATGTCTGTCCAGCAATTCATGGACCGCCCCGATGCCCAACGGAGAGAGCTCGCTGTCGGCCAAGGCCTTTTGAGCGAGAAGCAGTACGAAACCGCCGTCACCGTCGCTAAGCAGATCCCCTACTTGCGCGTGGCCAAGGCCTTTTTCAAGGTTACTGGCGAGCGCTTCATCATTCCTTCTTCCCTGGTCACCCTTGTCATCAAGGGCCGCTTCATCCCCCCTGGTACTGAGAGCATCCCCGCCGTCGACGAGTTGGATCTCGAGGATCTCGACCCTGATGAGGACGACCTCGAGGCTCTTAGTGGTCGAAAGAAGATGGTAAAGGGCCCTGACGGCAAGCTTGTTGCCGCCGAGGAACAAGTCGTCCTGCCTCCTCTCACCTTCGCCCCTCACTACGCCCGCGAGACCTCCCCCAAGTGGCACGCCTTCCTTAGCGATTCCAAGCAAGGCAAGATGGCTGTCCCCCCCTTCGCCTTTGCCAAGTTCGATCAGCCCATTGTCGACGACAAGGGCAACCCTACCTTCAAGATGCAGACTCTCAAGGCCCAGTTTGCCGCGCCCCCCCAAGCTGGCCACTACACATTTGTGCTACATGTTGTCTGCGACGCGTATGTTGGCTTTGATACCAAGATGGAAGTTACTCTGGTTGTCGAGGAGGCTAGCAAAGCTGCGGCAATGCAGGCTGAGGACGACATCAGCGAGCCCGATGAGGGTGAGTTTCTTCCCACAATTTTCCTATCGAATGATTTGATGCTAACTTCATTGTAGATACTCTTGCTGGCCAGATGCAAGCATTGAAGACCGGCCAGGCCCCCAAGCCCCGCCGTAACGACGATGACTCGGATGATGAGAGCGGTACTGAGGAGGAAGAGGACGACACCAGCGCGACGAACACGGATACCGAGGACGAGTCATAGCGGGTTGTAGCCCACCCATAGCCGATGGGGTGTTTTGACGCGGGCTTCGGTCTTCGTCTTGTATTTGTTCGCTCAAGCGTCTTCTTTTTGCAAACAAAGCTGACAGGTTTCTGATGGGCACTCAGGCAAGGGAGGCAATGGAGGGGAAAAGTGGCATCGCGGGGACAAATATTTTTTCGCAGTCTGCATGTTATCCTCTGCGCCGCAACAGGGATTTTGATTGGGAGTTCCAGGGTGTTTAGGGCATCATCTATCACAACTGCTGCAGTCTATCTCTTGCGCTGGTTGTCCTTTTTTGTTCTGTTTCTTTCGCATCTGATATTATTCTCTTCTACAGCATGGGAAAGGGAAATTGGCGACGGGGAGGCCCCCAGACCAGTGTTGGAACCACAATGTTCAAACTACATGGTACCGATATCGTGTTGTAGGCAAGGGAAGAGCCATAATGAAAGACAAGAAAGTTGATAAAAATCGCCGCTATCCTTGATGCCTTGATCCCTACTCCAGCGCCGAACCCGGTCGCGCCTTTTGAGAGGAGCCGGTCTTTTGTTCACACATATTTGGGACCCAACCTCTGATACCGCAAACCTGTTTTTTGGGTACTCCGGGACTTGCGTTGCCGCTTGTACAAAATCTTCAAGACGCAAGTCCAGCTTCGTCTCGTTCACCGTAGACGTGACATGACAAGGCTTGATATACATCGTTCAGCACACCCTCACGCCGCACACCTCGACGCCCTTGCTCTCGATACGGGCAGGTCGTCCAAAGTACTGGGTAGCGAGCTCGTGAACGAAGTGGGCGTCGGAGTTGCTCCAGACGTCGAGCCCCATATTCTCCACGGCGCGGCTGTCGACGCGGATGACGTCGCCGTCGGCGTCTAGGTCGCCGTGCCCTAGATGTAAAGGGGCGTTTTCGGCAGCAGAGGAAGGCTGAGAGGAGTCCTCGTCGTCGTCGGCGTCGGTGTAGGCCCCATCCTGGCTGTCAGCGAGGTCGCCAAGGACAGAAATGATTTGGGTGGTGAGGCGGTGGAAGTAGGCGATGGTGGCGAGCTCGAGACGAGCTTCGCTGGTGTCGTCCGAGGTGGTGCGGCGAGTGGCAGCCAGGGAAGAAAGGGAGTCGGAGAGGGCCTCGGAACGGGACGAGGGCCGCGGCATGGACATGGGGGTAGGTTCCATCTCGGCGAGAAGGGCGGCATCCCGGGTTGCCTCTTCTTGCTCCTCGGAGCGGAGCTGCTCGCCGGCGCTAGCCCACCACATGTAGCCGTTGTAAGCGAGCGCGGTCCACGTCAGGGGCTCGACAATTTGCTCGACGGCGTCGTCGCGGGGGTCCCGGACTACACGGGCCGACTGGCTGGAGAGGCGCACCGGCGTAGTATCCGAGAGGGGGGACTCTGGGGCAGGGCAGGTATTGGCGCCAGCGATGGAAAGACGCTCGAGGCCGTTCTTCAGCGAGGTGAAGCGGCGGAGATCGCGCTGGGTGGCCTTGACGGGCTGACCACGAGGGTATTCTACGAGGGGCCAAACTCGTTCCGCAGCATTAGAGGAGTAGTTGGGGGGGATGGTGACTAGCATGTCCCACAGGGTATCTTTCATGGCCAGGATACTGTCGGTGGTACAGGCGATCCAACCAGAGCCGGCCTCGTCGTCCACAGCGTCCTCGGTGCTGCGCTCGCGCTTGGATGCCTCAAAGTCCTCCATGAGGAAAGGGATATCGTGGACACCAATCGAGAAGAGCGGCCTTAGGCGCTGGGTTGATGACGAATTGGGCAGTATGTCCATGACAGAAAGGGGAATATTTGAGAGGACAGAGATGTCATATACTAGGCATAGGTTAGATACACGACTACCTTGAAGACGGTGACGCGGGCTGGTGGCTTACCAAAATCACAGATCTCGTGGACCGGGGCATGACAGGAAATTAAGATGCGCTTCCGTAACAAGGCGGCGCGGTGGATAGGGAAAATGAGAGGGCCGAATTGATCCAACAGGCTGGTGAGGCTCCAGGCGGGATGATACGGGGAGAGCCGGTGGCCGGCGGGAACCACGGAGGTGACGTCGGACGCGGAACGGTTGCGGGTGTGACCGTTGCGGCCCAGGGTCTGGGAGGGGACTAAAGGCGAGCTCACAGGCGTCTCTCCCGAGAGACGGCGGTGGGGTTGGCCAGGCTTCTCCTTGTTTGCGGTCCAGTAGTCTTCGAGTATGCCGGTGTCCTTGCGATCCTCGGCGAGTTTGCTGTGTGACAATTGTCAGTCTTGGCAGTTATGCGAGTGAGATGTGACCGAGGGAGACATACGCAGCCATGCCCTTCAATACGTCGGCATGCCTCCACGCGCGACCCAAACGGCCGTAGCTCAGAGGGACCAAGACTCCGACAGCAATCATCCTGGCATGACGGGCCTCCTCCTCATCGCAAGGCATGTTGATGAAGGCGCTGAGGCCGGCGTGGCCGCCATCGTGGACGAAGTAGATGAGGTCGTTGGAGACGGTGTGTAGCCCGGAGGGTAGAGACTTGTACTCGACGAGGCCCTCGAGTTCGACGCCGGGGGCAGACTGCTTCCAGACGATGGTGTAGCCAGCCTTGACGTCGAAGTGGATGAGGAAGAGGGCGGCGATCGGAGGCCGGTCGGGGGGCGGGGGGTTGGAGGGCATGCGGACGGACAGGGAGGGTTGTCCTCTGCGGGAGGAGGCCATGGCGACTATCGAGCGAGTCGCATCATACGCGGGTTGTCGAATCGCGATAAGGCGAGCTCGGCCGGGTTGACGAGGGAGGTGGAGGTTGAAGCTGTGATTGAGCACCAGGGGGGGAGGTAGGAAGAGGAGGAGAATACGAGCGGAGGCAAGATAAACCGATAACGCAGGCGTCGACGGTGGGTCCTTGGACGAAGCAGATTAGCTGTCGCGGAGCTAGACTGGAAGCAAGGCGAGGCCTATAGTGAGACGGAGATGGGAGAGGCTGTCGCAATGGGAGCGCGGGCGTTGCGGGTGGATGCAGGATGGACGTTGGCGATGTGTGGATTTGGTGGTTGGAGTTTGGAGCGTCCGATGCTCTAGCAGCAGAGGCTACAGCGGAGATGGCGTTGGCTTACAGTGGTTACATGTGCCGGTGCCGGTAGGCGACCCGATAGGCGACCTTGGCTGCCTAAGTATGCCGTTTTCACGTGATGTGGATGCGAGACGCGGGATGATGATGCCAACCTGGAAGGCAGCTTACTTACTTACTTACTTGGACTACACCTGTTCAGGCTTTGGGATGAAAAGGGGGATATTCGACCTCTGTGCATAGCCGTTCTTTCACATGCAAGAAAATCCCGGGGGGTGCAGGTTGGGTGCATATATCGTCACGAAGAGGGTGTGCTTGATCCGACCTCGCGATGCCGATGGCTTGAACATGTAGGTTGCAGTATTCTTCGGACTGCGAAGCTAGTCTAATGCCTGGCGGCATGGCCTGACGGTTGCGTGCTTGGAACGGCTGTACGTCTGCCTGGATTGTTCTTTCGATCTAGGGGACATGGGGGACAACTGCCTACAATCAGTCATGGACTCAATCTACCAGTATCCATGAACAATGTCTCTTGATATACGACGAAGCTAGCAATGGCAGCAAGGAAATGGGAATTCGCAGTGGATACAGTTCTTGGGGGTTGTAGTCTAGATAGTTGTTAGTACCTGTCTCACTACGTCCTAGCTTAACTACCATGAGCTGACACTGGAAAGCAGACGGATAGTAGCGTGGGGGCCGCCGTATTGGCTCCCCCACAACTCTCCCTAGCTCCAAAGACGAACGCTTTTGTCCTTTCTCGCATCATTACTGCCGATCCCGTTTATCACTAAAGAGGCACATCCGAAGCGTGGGTTGTCTTGTGACTTGCAAGTCAAAAGCTCGGGTTCTTCCCTGTATTCCGCCCTGCCGTTTCCATTGCTTAGTCCGTAACCATCTCTTACGGCTTCCCAATTCACCCGAGGGTCCAATCCAATGACTGTCTACCTACTCATCCTCAAGAATAACACCCATCTCCTGAATAGCCTCTCTGTCCTCGGGTGTCGATTCCTCCTCTTCCTCCTCTTCCTCATTCATCCTGTCCCACCAATAGCCGAGGAAGAACTCGTCAAATGGCTGGTCGAGCTCATCAAACATGGCATCGAATTCCTCGACCAATTCATCCAAAAGTGCCGCCGAGTAGCGGTCCTCTTCTTGAATCTCCGCAATCTCCTTGGGGTCCATGACATGCACCATTTCGGACGTGCCCTCGAGGATCGCCCAAGTCGGCGACTCGTGAGACCGGTTCCAGGTACAGCATGTGTGCTTCATGTTAAGACGTTCAAAAGTGGACACGCGGATTATGTCCGTGATAACCCCCGGTGGCACCTTTCCCGATGACACGACAAGCTGTATCAGCGTCACCATAGAGCGCAAAAGCCCACTAAACCACTTCAATTGAGGGGCCTCGGAGATCTGATCGAACTGTATGTTTACCCATATACCTCGGGCGAACAGTGAAGCGGGTGAGCACCTCCGACCCCCGCAGTAACAATTGCAAGACTCGGCAGTGGTGTCCTTGAGAATGTTGCACAATTGAGTAATGTGTGCCTTATCCTTGCTTCCGATTTTTGTCCCAAGGGCGCCTCTTCCCGTCTCGTAGGCGATGCGATGGAGAGTTATATGACGTTCATCCCCATATTCTAACGGGGCTCCTGGACCGTAGGCAGCGAAAGGGATCGGACAGCGAAGGTCTGCGCCATGATTCAAGAACCAGATAACCAGATCTAGAATCCCTTCCAGGCCGCGTCGATTGCTAAGCTTTGAGAAATTCACCGTCATCAAGGGCGAAAAGCCTTGCAACAAAACGTTGGTATGATCGAATCCGGCCTGGAACAATGCTTCGGCTAGATTGACGCTCATCAATGGTGAATGGTATATTGAGCCAGGCTTGATCACTTCGTCACGCCAAAGAAGGGGGATCCGGCGCTTTTGTAGTGCCTCGACAATCTCAAAAGCTTCTTCCTGAAGCACATGCTGACCGTGCAAGTGGAGTCGAAATGCTTCGTCGGCTGGTAGCCAATTGCGGGCGAAGGAAGCGAGCTCTGTTCTGCGACGTGCCAAGGATTGACTCAGGAAGTAAATCATTTCATCCGACTGCGCGACGACAGGACCTTGTATAGGATATGAGTCCATAATTGCGGACTCGAGATTTATGTTGGCATTTGCGGCGAGAAGCAATTGAGCAGACTCAGCTTGTCCCAAGTTGATGGCATAGTCAAGGGCAGTCGAGCTGAAACAATCCCTGACCCTGGCATCAACGATTTCCTCGGCATCGGCTCCCCCTAATTCTAGAAGGATCTTGATCCCCCTCGGCCAAGAAGCTGCAAGATGGAGAGGTGTTTCGCCTCCCGGGGCTTTTTCAAGAATACTCAAGGGTGATGTGCACAGCAGTCGCCGCACATCCGGCTCGGACTCCTGAAGCACTGCACAGGAAAGAGGACCATATTCTAGGGCTTCCAAGCCGTTAGCATACGCTACTCTTGGGGGGGCGAGGAGTAACATACGACAGACAATTCCTATTGTCCTCCGTCGATAAAGCGGGAGATAATATAGACCGCCGAGTCCAACTACGGGACTATTGGTGCCGAATATAAGCTCTGCGCCACATTCTACTAGTCCTCTAGATATCACTTCTAGAGATGTCAGGTTAGGGTTGGGGCTGTCTATATAGCTGTAGAACCCTCTGTGCAGTATTTGCGTCAGTGGTAATCTGTAGGTACTTCTGTTAGATAGCCCGCTGTTGCATCATTTCACGCTGTGCTGCATGCTTGTACTTACGAGTACGGATCCGGGGCATCGTTGATGGGGACGCCCATAGCGACGAGCTCCCTGAGAAAATGTGAAAAGACTGCTGCCCGTTCGAGTGTCAAATAAGATGGGCATATTTCACAGGCCCTCTAAACTTTTGATTAGCTTCTTTATGCAGGTAGAGGGTTGGTGGTCTCATACAAGCAGTATATTCATGCCGGATTCGTCAACATCCGTAGGCCAAGCCTCACGTTCAAGAAGGATCGTCGTATATTGACTAGGCAAGCCTGAAGCTCTTTTCTCAGGTCTTCTGGTGTTGATGGTTCCGAAACCTTATTCGCAGCGTTCCGCGCAAGTTCAAATGCTGGGGAAGAGATGCATGTCGCGCGGATCGTGAAGTTGGGATAAACCTCAAAGTCTCGCGGAAATGAACGCGAGGAGAATTGGAGCACGATCTTGTACTTCAAGACATAGTTGTAGAACTTAATTTGCCCCACAAGGGTTCGCTTTGTTTTGTTCCGGAACGACTGGACGCATGTATTCGCATGGGTTCCAGAGTTGCCGGTGGCACAGTCGCAACCAAAGTCCAGCAGTGGACTTTGAGAAGAAGGCTTCGTCTTCTTTCCAAGTCTAGTAGCAATCCCATCTATGAATAGCTGGAACGAGTGCTTCTGACGACCTTTCTTGCTCCGATGGATGACGAAGAAGGTCCGGAGTTTCGAAGCCATCTTGGTTCAAACGAGGAGATCTTGACGTGAGGGACTGGTCGAGCTCCATTCTTTGATGATCTTTGAGGGAACCGGTGATCAAGTTCTCGAGTCCTTGGAGGCGACTCTGAAGACTTGCTTCCAATCGTGTCAGCCTTAGATCTACATTCTGTGTCACTGTTGGCGCTACATCGAAAACTCGATGCGAGAGATCTCTCCCATGGGCAGAAATTGCCAAGGTGATTTTCTTGGTCTCGGAGAGAGTGTCACGTCGCAGGGTGCTGGTTAAGTCACTGGAGCAGTTAGTTGTTTGTCGCGTTCTGAGCTCGCTCCTACACCTACTTACTAGTTCATCAAGATGACCTGGTTGGAAAGGGCAAAATGAAACTCATGCATCTGCTGCTTGAAGAACTCAAACATGTCCCTTTGGAAAGGATACTGAAGCTTTCGAATCACAGACCTGCCGTGGCTCTTCAGGCTTGAGGATGACAGTTGTTGAGAATGCTTAGTGCTAAACGAGTTGAACTCCTGTAAGCAAAGGTCGCATGCAGCAACGCACTCGTTGATTGCGGTCTTCAGAGCTGGGTCTGTGGCTTCTCCTCCCCGTTGGCGTTCTTCAAGCAGGCGGAGGAATGTGCGCAGCTGCTCGGCGCGTTGGCCGAGGACGAGTAGGTCATCACTTCGCATCCGATAGTTTTGGCAGTAAGTCAGAATCCCATCGCAGATGGTGATGCCGAGGGAGACTAGGCCAGCAGCGCCAGTCACGGCAGTGAATGGATCCATTGCGGGCGTGGATGAGATGGAAGAAGGAACGAAGTTTCCCGAGGCGAGAACGAAAAAGAACAAACTGCGCTTGCGGCTGTGCTCATGCAAAGCAGGTTACACAGCATACTGAAACTCAGAGTCATACCTGTCAGGACGGAGACAAGACGCCGTCTAGTTTCGCACGATGGTTCTGTCTCGGGGAGAGTCTTTCACATTGCTAGTCCCCAAGGAAACAAAGTTGCGTGGAAAAGGACAAGTAGAAATATAAAAGCCACTTGTGCGTAAGGCCCCCAGCAATAGCCAACCTAGGATAGAAGCTTCGGAGAGTGAGCCACTTGTTAGGTATTTACCTATGTGTCGAGGTAAGTAGTTGTCGCTGTGCCACGACATACGAAACCTCCAGGTTCACGCCAAGAATACGGCCGTCGACGAGCCAGCAATCTAGGTAAGCGAGTTACCCCATTTCTCCATTCTGTGGCAGATGCTACAGCATTCGGGGCTGTCCGCGCAGTCACTCCTAAAGCAGTAGCTGGTCGGTAGATGTAGGTCTACGGAATTGAGGAGAGTAAAGTGGAAGGTTGTGTATGGGGTGTCTACGATCAATTTGACTGTCAGCTTTTATGACGTACTTGGACGATAGAATGTGGGGGAAGCATGGATGGTGCCCTGCCAGCCTGAACAGGCCTACGCTAAACGGTTGGGGTAATAGTTACTTCGTACAGCCACGTGATTGTCACGGCCTCTTCCCCAACGCAATCATTTAACATTCCGGGGATGCTAGTCAGCCGAGGCCTGTGTCCAAGGTACCCAGGTACCAGGGCGGCGTTGAAGATTGATTCACGCAAATCGTGGCGAGCTGAACAGCCCGGATGTCTCTCCTTCCAGCCGCCGACCCATGCATACTGCATACTTAGACTAGCCAGGCATCCCGTCTCACTCTGTCTCAGGCAGAGTCGGCATCGCCAGTCCAATTAGGCCGGCCACCTGCACCGGTCCGACGGGCTGTCACAAGCCATCGGAGCCCACCAGCCAATCAGCGCGCCGCCTTTTTCTCCTTCCCCCGTCACCTGCTCGATGATTTCCGCAGCTACCCCCGAAACCCCCCCGGTCACTCACTCTCCGATCCCGTGCCCCGTGCCCGCCGCCCGCATTCCTGCTCGCTGCCAACGGCCCTTTTTCGTCCTTGCTCTCGACTTCCTCCTACTTGGTACTGACTCTCGTTTTGCTCTCCCCGGACCCTTACATCTATCCTTTCCTTTCCCTCGCTGTATGAGCCATGACCCTTCGATAGCGCTGTTCTATCCTCTTTCTTTTATTCTCCTCGTCTCCCCATCTCAAAACTCTACGAGGCATCCCTAGTGAGAGTCGCATCCTTTTTCCGGAAGTCCTCCCACTAGCAAAAATCCAAGGACCCCGCCGAATCGCCGTCCGCCGCTACCGCACGCCGCGTGAAAGAGCCTCAACCCAGCTCAACAACCAACCGCCCCGCCAAACCCTCCGCTCTCCTCTCGCCGTCACCGCGTCTCTTCGACCGCTCCGACCTCTTCGACGCCGACTTCCTCTCCTCCTCGCGACGACCGGTCGAATACAAACACCGTCGATCTAGCATCTCACGATAGAGACAAGACACACCGGACCCAAACCGCCATCATGTCCTTCTCCAGCGCCATCTCCTACTTCCTCATCGGCTACGCCGCCCTCGTCTTCTTCCTCTACGCCCTCTCCTTCGCCGTCCCCAAGGCCGGGTTCGTCGCTCGCAGCCTCGCCTTCTACATTTCGGTCATGCTCGTCGCTCTCTACGGCGTCTTCGCTTCCATCGCCCTCACCCTCGCCGGCTACCAGGGCATCTCCCAATGGGCCGCCGGCCGAGCCTTCTGGCTCATCTTTCGCGTCGTCGCCGGCGTCGAGTTCGTCGTCGACGACCCCAAGAACGTCCTCGGCTCTACTCGCCCCGCCGTCTTCATTGGGAACCACCAGACCGAGCTCGACGTCCTCATGCTGGGCACCATGTTCCCCAAGTACTGCAGCGTCACCGCAAAGTCCTCTCTCAAGCGGACCCCTTTCCTCGGCTGGTTCATGAGCTTGAGCGGCTCCATCTTCATCGACCGCAAGAACGCCAAGGACGCCCGCGGCGCAATGCAGGGCGCCGCCGAAGAGATCCAGTCCAAGCGCCAGAGCGTCTACATGTTCCCCGAGGGCACCCGCTCCTACGCCAAGGAACCCATGCTGCTGCCCTTCAAGAAGGGCGCCTTCCACCTAGCTGTCCAGGCCGGTGTACCCATTGTTCCCTGCGTTGTCGCAAACTACAGCCACGTGCTGTACTTTAAGGAGTTTGTATTTAACGCGGGCAAGATCCCCGTCAAGAGTAACCGCTTCCCCCACCCCGGCTTAATTCTTCCTGTATAGACTAACATCTCCTCCTCAGTCCTCGATCCCATCTCTACCAAGGGCCTCACCTCCGCCGATGTCGATGAGCTGACCCGCTCAACACGCGACAACATGCTCGAGGAACTCCTCAAGCTTACCGCAAAGGTCCCAGGCCGACGCGTCGTCATCCCCGTCGAGACCGCCAACCCCACAGGCAAGACCACCGCAATCGACGCCAACTCTCTGTCCCAATGAGAACCTCACATTTACATCGAGCTATGCCGCGCTAGACCATGAAACGACATGCCGTAGAATCCAGGGTTGGCCAGTAGAAACAGTAAGAGCGTGCGGGAGGGAAGAAAACATGAGACGACGAGTTTCCTTTTGAGGTGGGTTCAGAAGGGGGAGTCACATCGGATAAAGACTCGAGACAGCCATTTGATACCCCCATAGACGTATGCGGCGACTTTCGCTCCCACGAACCGGGCAAGCCACTGCTCTTTGTTTCTGGTTTTGAATTTCTTTCTCCTCTGGGCTGTTTCTTTTATGGGCTCTTTTTCTAGGATAAGATGACTAGAAGCACTCGTTCATTAGACACGTGGTTCAGATCCATGGAATCAACATGTATACATTCCAAGCCGTCTTGAAACGAGGTTGCGATTATGCTCAACTATCCCGGAGAGGCAATGCAGATGGTATGCACATATGCTTTCCATGGCCCTCCTGCCCCTTGGCCACCCAAGTATGCAACCAAATATCAAACTCCAAAATCGCCAGCCAGCCAGCCATCCCTAGATCTCATGATGCACCGAACCAAGCATTGCAAGGGCAGACCAACAGACGTCAATAAACACAGAATCTCACACCTTCAACTGAAAGGGCCAAGGCGGACGCCCTCTCTCTGTCATCGTGGCCTATTCGCTCAGGGCTTGCAGCGCCTGTGTCAGGGACACAACGCGTAGGCTCCTCACGCGCTTGGGTGTGCCCGAGGCGGGTGCGCTGGTCGCCGTGGGGCTGAGCTCGTCGCGCCAGTTCCGGAAGACGCGCTTGAGGTCGCGAGGGACGCCCTCGAGGACGACGGTGGAGATGGGAACGAAGGGACGATCTTCCACGCCCGAGGCTAGGATGGCGTACTCTTGGGCAAAGTCGAGGGCATTGCGGAAGGAGGTGTACTGGTCCTGTGCGCGGCCGCCGACAACGATGTACATCTCGAAGAAGGCATCGAGGACGTAGATGTGCTCGGCGGAGAGGTCCCGCTGGTTGAAGGGGGTGACCTCGAAGATCTGGAGACGATATGTTAGTACGAGAACAATGTTTCCAGCAAAAACACAAGGATAGAGGTATACCTGTTGCCGCGTGTCTGCATCCGAGCAGAATAGTCTGCTGCTGTACTTGGCGTAGTTGGGCTTCAGTCTCCAGTGGTCTGCCGAGCCGAGCTTCGATCCCCCCCCGAAAAGAGCCCAGAAGGACGCAGGCTCGCTGCCGTCGTCGTACTCAATCAACTCCCCAGTGAGCGAGAGCTCCATGCCTATTAACCTGGCGCAGCTCAACTCGTCCACATCACTACCCTTGCCCTTCCAGAGATAACACTTGCCGCCTTGGGAGATGAGATAGGGGAAGCCGGCACAGAGGTTAGCCGGGGCGAAGTCGACCTCGTCGAAGGCGACCTGGCCCAGGAAGCGTCGGCCACAGAGCATGTTCGTGGCGAGCGAGTCAAATTTGTTGCTTGATCCCCGTCGGACGATGATGACGCCGCCCATAGCTTGCAGAAATTCAGCCGTCTCCTTGCCTTGCTGAATCTTGACTAGCTTGGCGCCCAGGGCCTTGACTTCCCTCTGCACGAAGACCAGCGCATCCTCTGCCGCCGATTCAGGGACTTCGTCGCCAACCCAGAAGTAGACCTCCAGCCGCTTCCAGCCAGCCTCATTAGTGAAGCTATGAGGGCAGATGTACATCTCCTGCTCGAACAGCACGCGCTCATAGTGAGAGGAGACAGGAGTCTTCTTCCCCTGTCCCGAAATCTGGAACGTTTGGAAGCTCAGGGGCTGGATCTTGGTGCCATCCAAGGGACGGTTCATGAGAAGCTCAGCGGTATCAACGTTGTAAGGCACCGTTCTAGTCTGCTTTGGGCCGAAGAAGTCGCCGAGCAACACCGCCACGTCGTTTCCTGGCTTGGGTGAAGGCGATGTCACGGCGGGAGGGGACCTGAGCTCCTTGGGGGTAGGGATAGGCAGAGGGCGATTAGCCACTCTCGAGGGGGTTTTCGCAACCTCCAGCTCAGGGGCAGGGCCATCAAAAGTTAGCTTGGAAGCTGAAGGCGGAGATCGCAGTGAAGCACCTCCGAACATGGCGGTGGCGTTCTTCACTGTAACGACAGGGTCGCTGTCGACCTTGGTAGGTGACGACGGTTGAGGCTCCGGCAGCGGCCGCCTCTGCGGGGATGACGGCTCTGGCACAGGTAGTGGCTGCTGCTCAAACTTGGGGGAAGACGCCGCTTCCGGCTCTGGTAGTGGTCGTTGGAACATCTTAACAGGTGACCTGGAGCCAGTCCGCTGATGCGTCAGCCGAGCTGGTTCCCTGACGGGTTCTGAGAGGGGTGCCCCCTCATCCATGAACTTCGAAACTCGCTTCGTATCAAGCTTCTTAGGCGAGCTGGGCTGAGAAGCGGCATCTCCGGTCTTCTGGATCTTCAAAGGAGACGGGAACTCGTTGCCGCCCGACTCGGCGGCGATGGATTGCTTGCGGGGAAACGAGGGAGTTCTCGGCTTCGAAGCTGGAGCGGTGTCTTGCTCCGGCTGCTTAAAGGGGCTGGACTTGCCACGAAGAGCAGCCTTTGCAGCAATCTGCTCCCGAATAGAGAAAGCAGGAGGTTTTGTCTCCGCCGTTTCGATTGTGACGGGCTTTTCCAGTTCCCGGGGCTCTACTGATACTGGGGCAGCCGGCTCTGACTTCTCTTGTAGTACGGCATTGGGCTCCGCAGCTGGAGACTTCGTTGCTGCTGCTGAAGTAGGTGCAGTAGTCGGCGCCTTTCTCCTAGGTCCTCGCGCTCGACCCTTGGTTATGTGAGTAAGCTGGGGCCCAGGAGCGGTTGGCTCAGTCACTGGTGCGTTGGAAGCACCGGTTGTTCCTTGGGATCCCGACTCATCACTACCCTGTCCTCCGTTGGCGGCCATTGGGGGTGGTCCTCTTGCGAGCATGCCAGCAAGAGCAGGGCTGAACCGGCCAGCGAGCGCGCCTCCGCCCACGCGTCCCTGTAGCCTGGATGGTGCGCTGGTCTCCTTTTGCAGGCTAGGTAAAGCCCTGGGCTCAGCAGTGAGCTTCCTGCTGGAATCAGTAGAAGCAGGAGGAGACCTGGGTGTCAGGATCGGCTGGCTTGGTATTCTCTTCGGGCCAGGGATTGGTTTAGGCGAGCTTGACTTGGTGGACAAGGCTGTAGGTCTCGTCTCCGGCGCAGTGTCTTTTTTCTGCGCAAGCTCAGCTCTCCTTATGAGTCCTTCTGGCACAGGCGCGTTCGCAGGAGGGGTTGCAATTCTCGCGATGCCTTTGCCCTCCGCTTGTACCTTCTTGAAGTCATCCTTCTTCTTCAGGATGGCATCCTTGAACTCGTCAACCCGCTCCGACTTCTGGGGACCTCCCGTCGCGCTGAGGCCGGCCTTCCCGCGGAGAATGTTGCTCTTGAGCTCATCAGGGGCCACATAGTTCTGGGTCTTGGTGCGGCGCAGTGTGCCGAAGACGCTCCTAAACTCGGGTTCATCGCCCTTCTGGGAGTCTGAACCTGTCGGACGATGCCTCAAACTGGCACGGAAATCCTTCTTGGGAGGCGTTTCCGGCTTGGGCTTAAGCGGAGGGGGGCTAGCAACCGTGGGACTAGTCACGGGTTCCTGCTTCTCGGGTTCTTGCGGCTTCTGAAAGGCCTCAACCGTCTGGGGCTCAAGTTCAGGTTCCGGTACTGGCGAGGCTGGTTTTTCCTCCTCGTCCTTTTGGTCGAGTCTGGGAGCGCTCTTGGAGAAGTTTAGACTACCTTGGCCGTAAGCCGGCCGGTTGCCGCCGGGAGGAGGGGAGTATATTCCGCCAAGGCCAGTCGTGTTGGTCTTCGCGGTTGATCCCATGGGGGAAGACCTCATAAGTCCGCCGATGCTAACTTGGTGCTTGTGAGAAATCGAGCCTGGGCGAGTTCGCCCGGCAGGAGCTTTGCTCTTGTTCAATTCAGCCATCCATGTAGGCTGGGAAGTGCTAGACTTGTGCTGCGGCTTGGGCGAGTCAGGCTTGTTCAAAGCGCTTTCCAGCCAGCTTGATTTGGTTGGGCTCCACCGTCGAGGGTCCATGGTCTTGGATGGGCTCACGGGAATCTGCCTCTCTTCGGTCTTGGGCGTCACTGGATCCATGGAAGTGTCGATAGTAGGGGCTTTAGGTGTGGAATCGCCATCGACCTCATCCTCCCCATGTCGCGAAGTCGGCCGACTGGACGTCGGCGTCTTAGACCCGGAGCGGACCATACTCTGGGGTCTCGAGGTTGATGGAACGGCACCGCCACGGCTTGAGGCCATCGTGTCGACGCGTGCTAGGCCTGGAGGCTGGGTCACGCTCCATCGCTTGACGCTGTCCGATCTCTTCATCATGGCGCTCTGTACAAATCCGCCCATGCCTTTCGTGGGCGAGTTGGAGCGCGAATTGGAGCGAATGGGGGACGTCCTGCCAGCTGCAGTGTTCAGCCGGTCACTTGAAAACTTGTCGTCGGCAAGGCCGTCGAAGCGGGGAGGGTTGAGCATAGGCGGGCTGACAAGTCGAGTTTTCGTTGGGGTGCTGGGAGTTGGCTCCAGCTGCGGGCTCGCCTTGAGCTTGGCGGTTACCATGCCTGGCAGTTGGGCCTTGACAGAGCTCATGTCTAGACGATCCTCGTCCTCGACCTGGTTCCGTCGGTAAGCTGCAGAGCTGGCGCCTCGGTCAGCGGTCTGGCGGAACCACGAGGGGTCCTTCGAGCCCAGGGACTGGGCGATCTGGTCTTTATCAAAGTTCTGTTCAGTAGCAGATGCAGACGCAGGCTCCTGCGACCCAACCAGCGACCTCTGGGTCGCATTCTGGGTCGCGAGCATGCTCAGCGGGCGGCCACCACCACTCCGGGACTTGGGCCGCTGCTGCCACGACAAGGCAGAGCCGCGGGAGGGCGGCCTCGGCGCGGGTTTTAAGTCGACGTCGAGGGGAGACTCGTTCTCCTTGGTGGGCGAGGAGCTGGGGTAGCTCATGGCGTCTTGCTTGCCCTCGGGCTCGGCAGAAGCTCGAGCTCGGGAGTCGTTGCTGGCGTTGTCCTTGGGAGCAGCACCTGGGGATTCGAGCTTCAATGCTTCCGAGAGATGTACGCTGCGTCGGTTGGAGCGCGGTGAAGGGGTGTTGGCGGGCGAGGACTTCTGGGGTGAGATGGATCTTGCGCGTTCTAGGAGGGGGGCAGGAGAAAGGTTAGCAAAAAGAAACAAGGCTCTCTCTCTCTCTCTCCCCCGAGCAACGTCGGACAAGAAGCTAAGACACGCATCGAGCGCGAACGCCTGGGCGTGAACACGGGAAGCATTAAAGGCTAGGGCCTCGAACGACGCCATGCATGCAACAACGAAGGCAGCTTCTTCAAGGACAGGAGGCAGCTCTCACCTTCACGCCGGGCCTGCCTCTCGCGCTTGGCGGCCATGTAGTCCTCGAGCTCACGGGCTCGCACTTCCTCCTCGTCGATCTGCTGGCCTCGCAGGCGCTCGACCTGCTCGAGGAACTGGGAGACTTCGTCGGACATGGCTCCGGGACTTGGGGGACATGACACGGGGGGGGAGGAGGGGCCACTTTGGAGAGGACACAGGAACGGGGGGCGCAGCTAAAGCAGATGCTTCTACGTTTGCGCTTTCGCTTTGCGCCGGGAGTCCGGTTAGCTTGAGGCTTGGGCTCGACAGGCTTGGGCTTGGGAAGAGGAGGAGAAGGTCGGGGCGGTCGACATCGGTGACGGAGTCCTTGCTGGGGGGGAACTTACTGGGATGGAATGATGGTCCAGAGTGGGATTTTGGCAACTCCCCAAGGATGGAGCCGGATGGGGATGCTGCAAGCTGGCCGGGTCCCACTGCGTCCCTCCCCCTGCATGTCAGTGGGATTTAGCGGACGGGATTGGTGATCGATAGGCAGTACCCCCCCGCCACCAGAGCCACTGAAGGGACGCACTGGAGCTGAACTCTTCTTCAGGGGGGCGCTTCTCTGTGACGACCTCGGCGCCCAACAGCCAGCAGCCCCGATGGATGAAGACACCTCATGCTTTCCGGAGGAAGACTGTCTCAACTCCAGAAATGCCAGGCACGCAATGGATGGGCAACACCGAGCCAGCGTCCGCATGATGCAAAACATCTATACCGCAACCGCATATATCTCCCGCTCGTCCACTCACTGGAGCCATTTCACCGCTCGAGCCCAACGCTGAAATGAAGCCACACCCCGGTCCCTTATGCGAAACTTCACATGTTGAGTTTTTTGTGCGTGGGTGCGCCGAGCCGGAAATACAGCAGAACCCAACGTCATCATCCGTCCTCTTGTTTACATGGATTCGCAACAACAAGGCACCGCACGCGTCAACAAGAAGCTTCGGTCGACTTCCCATGTTCCGCTTTTTTTCCATCGGGGATACCCCATCACAACAACAAGATCGATTCATGGGCCGCGCGGGATACGACATTGATGAGGCATCTACCTAGATGGACATTTCATGCGCCCGCCACTAATAAGTATCGTCACTCTTCTGTTCAAGGCATCCCTGCTTCACATCTCCACCGTCTCGGCCAGAAAAACCCCAATCATCGTTCCGTTGCCCGGCGTGACCGTGGCTAACCTAACAAAGTCACGTCATCCGGACGCCCAAAGGCTTGCTTTTTGATGCCTCGTGTCAACAATAGACTCCTCGAGCAGCCGCATCCGGTTCGACGCTGTGTGACCCAATGACTGCACCTCAAACATAGACACTTTCTGTCGAGTTCAGCTTGGTCCGTCGCACCGCCGTTCACTGTTCAGTAGAGGAACAGTCGCTTCTTGGCATCGTCCACCACCCACGCCAATCCCTCCTTGAGATTGGTGCCCATTATAGCACTGCACGGCAAGATATGCCAGCGGTGCGTTCGTATCGACTCCAATTGCAGCGACTAGTCGCCGCGGATTCCCTTGTTAGCTGCTGTTCCCGTCTTCGTCCCATAGTCCGCCCTAGCTTACCGAGAGAATGTCTTGTTCTGTCATGCATCCTTCCACATCGGTCTTATTCGCAAACACCAACAAGCTCGCTCCCGAAAGACGCTGCGTAGTGTACATGTCAGCCGTCAATCCCTTCACCTGACCAGTTGTGTCTCCGCATCGGCACCAACCTCTTCTTGCAGCAGCCCTTGCAGCTCCTCTCTGCAATCCTCAATTCGCAGTCGGTCCGTGGCGTCAACCACCCAGATCAGCGCATCTGTCTTCTCAAAGTAGTTCCTCCAGTAAGATCGCAGCGTCTTCTGACCGCCCACGTCCCCTGAGAATGTCAGTCTCTATGATGATCTTGGGGCCAGGTTGACATACAAATATTCAGCTTGTACCTGGTCGCCGAGTACATATTAGCAGTGCCCCCCACGCTGAGTGTAGCCTACCCGCAACTTACCCCTCGTACTCAATCGTCTTGATAATGAAGCCCAATGTCGGGCTCACTGTATTCACATCCTCCCCCATAACCTTCTTTACAATGGTCGTCTTGCCTGCGTTGTCAAGGCCCCTGTTCAGTGTCAGTCATCTCTCGACCCGTCTGTCCATGCAAACCGCTACTCACAACATCAGGATCCGCATCTCCTTATCCTTGAGGCGCGCTTTTCGCAAGATGGAGAGCATGATGAGCTAGCCGTCCGCTGTAGCTTGAGTTACTAGGAGAACTGGACTTGGAGTTTTGAGCCTTTATTGGTATTTCCTGGGCGTGGATGTATAAAGACGAGATATACCGATCACCTTTCTGTGAGGTGGATGTTGATAAATCCGGGTGTCTACCTCACGCTTACCGCTCCACGTGATATCGATGCTCAAATGGCCTGTCCATTTCATCTCCTTTGCGACTTTAAACACATTTTCTTCCACCAGGCATCTCATGGCAAAAGAAATTCTGAGCATTTACTGTTAACACTTTGCCTGTTGTTTAATCCTCAACTTTCATTATTCCACGAAGTACATCCTCCCCGAGTCCTCCACTGATCCCCGAGTCCTCCACTGACTCGTTTCTTCCAACATAACAAAAGTTCATATGCTCTCATAGCTCATAGCAAGTACTTGCTTTCAACACCCTGAGCCCAGATTCCCCTTAGTGCATGGACCGCATTTGGGGCGTTTCGTCTTTGATCTCCGAGGCGGGACGAGCCTCGAATTCCCACGTAACCCGGTCTAACCATTGACTGTTTGTACCTCGGTCGGTGTTCACTGCTTCCACAAAGCGTGCGACCTGCTTGAACTCGAACTTCTCTAGCATCTTGGAGATCCATTTGGCTTTGTCATCTTCTCCATTCGCAAACAGGGCCTCGATATACAGGCGCGTATACTTTCTCTGATTCCTGGTGACTGGATGCGAATAGATCAAAGCTGGATCGGGGCAGTCCCACTTGTGATCGATAAGGCTTCGATAATAAGCCGCAACCGACATCAAGATGCGGTCAAAAAGTGCTGTTCCGTAAAGCTTTTGGCGGTGGTCCGGGTGGACAAGCACCGTGATCAGTCCGGTAAATCTCGAACCGTGACAGGCAGTTCCGAAAAGACTCATCTTTGGCTCGGCAACGAAAGCGCATCCCACTATGCCGCTAGGTCTCGACGATTTCTGAGATTGTTTGAATCGAACATATTCCTCAAACTCCTTCTCAGCCCCTTCTGGCCACTTGGAGCGATCTAGGAAATCTTCAGCGGAGGGTTCAGCCACGATGAATGGCCGCAGGTTGCGGCGACAGGTCTCGTAGATTTTCCCAATGTCTTGGACCTCGACCGTATTTTGCTCCAGGATTTGAGGCGAAGTTTCCTGCTGACGTTCTCTGTTGAAAATGGTGGCAATTTGGGCAAAGTCCTGAGGAGTTGCGGGCCGTAAAAGGCAGTGAGCTATAGGCCAAGGTTCCTCAACGGGAGGTGTTCCAACCTGTTTGCTCTGCACTTCAAACTTAGCCTTGAACAATTCTCTGACACGGCTTCGGGATTTGATCTCTCTCAATATACAAGCTTCCGATGTCATGCTGTAATACCGGTATTTCTTTGCATAATGGTATTGTCCGGCGCTCTGCTTTCTGTGAGTTTCGGGATACTCCACTGGTTGCAGAAGAGCCCCAGAAACCGTATCAATATCACACTGGTCCGAATATGGATCTCGAGTACCATCGTAGAGAAATTCGACGATCGGTGATGAAGAACAATCAAATCTCCATTCTTCGGCTGCAGATTCCAGATCCTCTTGAGGAAAGGTGATGGCGCGCTCATTCGAGTCCTCTCCATAGCTGTCAAACGAACCAGAGAGAGCTCCACTCCCAGGGCTGCCAAGCTCGCTGATATTCCACCTAGAGTGTTGGGAGGGTTGTTCGAGAACAGGAGACTCTGTGGGCGGGACAGCATTGGTACTAGCTTCCTGTGGCGAAGAAGGACGTTGGAAGAGGCGGCCTTGGCCAAGATGCTTGCTCATGTTGTCCTCGCGTTGATCAGCGAACTAGACTGTATCGACGGATTTCGAAGCGGAATCAGTCTCCAAAATCGACTTCAAAGCAGCAGGCGGGAGAAGCTGCGGCGTTGGGCTCCGCGGATCGGGGGCCATCGCGCCGAGAAGTTGACGAGACTTGGTTTGAGGAGCCAGCGACTCGGTTTTGGTCACGAGCCACTGTCTCATAGACTTGGATACAGTAGTCACAGGATCCTTAGACCCGACTCTGGGAGAGCAGTCCGAAAATTTGCCTTGAGTGGACATTGCTAAGATGTATTAGCGTCAGTTCAAGTTTGCGTGGCAAGTCGAGAATTGGAGATAAACTAACTCGAGATTTTGAATAGTGAGGAGCCGTCGTTGAGCTGCGATAGAGGCAGGCGTTGATCAAGAGGTGATGCCAACTCCAGAGGGAGTTTGACGAGGGAGTTTGACGAAACAAGGACTTGTTGAAGACTGAGATGAGTTCAGCACGCTCTTCGTATAATGGCCTAGGCCAAAACACTGAGGTATCTGTGCAAAAGATGTCGAGTGCTGGGGCTTGGGCCTTGTCAGCTTGGAAAGTTGGAGAGGTGAAGAAGGGAGGTTGGAGGGAGAAAAATTCGATCCGGCACGAAACACTGAAATACTGGTGGGTTCAGTGAATCATGGGCAGCTGCCAGCCGTTGCCAGCTGCCGGTACCTCAGGCACCCAGGCAGGCAGGTGGCAACGTACCCGTACCAGGCAGGTGCGGTCATGAACGACGTTTGCCCAATCGTCGAGGGAGCGAGTGTGGCGTGCAAACGCTACAACGTTCCTACTTAGTATAACAAACGAACTGGAGCGTAAAAGGACAATGCCAGTTGGGAGAAGGAAATGCGTTGCACTACATCAAATATTCAACCACGTGTGGAGCGAGTGTTGAACACAATAATCAGTCGACAGTAGCCGGCTGAAAACCCTAAGGCATCAGCCCCTGAATCAGGGACAACAACCAACATCACTTAATCTAGATCCAACGAGTATGACAACAAAGATTTATCCTTTTCAGACTAGTGTATGCTATTTCACCACCATTCAACTCTCTAAGTTTTCCTGCCATCCAGGCAGGCATCCATATATATAACGCACCGGGGGGTATCCATCTATCAAATATCAAAAACGCCTTCCTTTTGTCCGTCCCAGTTCTAGCTTCGTTGGAGCTCCTTCTTGTAACTAAATCCACTCCGAATCATTCATATCCTTCGTGGAATTTGAGCAGATGCACTCCCTGACGGCGACACCACGCTCGACGGCGGGCGCGCGGTGCTCCGGCCGCCGTTCGCAAACGGATCCCGGAAAACAATTGGCTTCACGGGCTCATTTCGAAAGTCCGCGTGCGACGAGTACACGCTGGACGGGGGAGGGATCGGATATGCTTGCCGCTTCGGCGGCTGCTGAGTGAAGCCCATATTGCCCCAGTGGGTGCCAAGTTGCTCCCGCGGCTGAGGATGGGGCGCAGCATCGTGACCCGGCGGTTCCCAGTTGCGACGCGCGGGCACGTAGCGCCCAGCCTCGTCATCGTTGCCTGTCCACTGCTCATTCTGCTTCTTCTCCAACGCTTGCATCCACGGCTGCGACCGGATGGCTTGGACGTCGGACCGGTAATCATCCGCTTCCGATTGTACCGTCATAGTCTCCCAGCTGCTCTTCCGCGACAGCCCCCGGGGCATGGTCGTTCGTGGCAACTCCTGAGGCACGTCGGGCGGCTCCGGAGATTCACGCGCAGGACCGTAATCGCTAAATAGGGGGTGGACATCACGCAGCGCCTCCTGGCTCTGCTGAACCGACAGTCCGCGTTCATGCATCCGTCCAGTCAGCCAACCCCAGGTCTCGTAGCCCGTCCCATCATCCTCGTCGTCATAGTCATCGTCGCCACCGCTTCTGCGGCTTCTAGGGCGAGCAGAGGACTCCGTATGAGGAAGAGGTTCAGCGTCGTCCTTGACACTGTCACCGACAAAGGCCTCGTCCAGAAACTTGTAGCCAGCAAAGTCAGAATACTTCGGCCACCGGCTCGAGTCAGGCTGGACGGGTTGAGGGAGCTTCCCAGTTCTCTTCGCACCCCGTGTGCCGTGCCGCTCTCGGGGCGGCTTGCCAGCTTCGGCCCTAGCTTTTTCCTTTACCTCCTTATGGTGCTTGATACCCCTGTTCAAGGCAATAATCTCAGCACCGACGTCGTCACTCATCTGCAGAACAGTATTGCGGACGTCATCGTCGAACTGTGCAATCCACGACTCGACAAGGCGCCGCAGCCGCGGCTGCTCCCTCCCCTTCCGGGGATACTGACCCTGTCGCGCAATCATGTTGGCCCGTAGATCACTTAGGAGCATCGGGCGCCCGCCGATGACGGACATGATGCATGCCTCACACCCGCTCTCGACCACTGGGGCGGGATGGTGGTATCCGAACACGATATAGAAGGCTTCGTGGCCGATCCATAGCGTCGTCGCGCAGTCCATGCGGTCGAGCCAGGCCTTGAGAGGGTCCGAAAACTCAATGCGGCTGCGCCAGATGCGGAAGCGGTCGGCTCGCTGGGTGAGCTCCGAGGCGAGGAGCATCATGAGGCGGCGGATGAGGCACGGATCAAGCCCGCGGTGCTCGGCACAGAGGCGGGCGGCCCTTTCGGGATGACGACGCTTGTCCATGTGCGCAGCCAGGCGAGTAACGAGGTTTTTGGGGCGCCGGAGAGTTGCGTCGAGGCCCCTGACTTGTGACTCCTGTTGCTCGAGCCAAGCTTTGTCAGGGTTGGCAACGTTGACCTCAGGGCGCATCCAGAGGACTTTTGTGAGTTGGTCGATGATGGGTCGGGGGATGTCGTAACGGCTTGGTCTGCCTTCCCTCCTAGTTCCATGAGAGGACACTGTAGAGTTGGTACTCGATGAGTAGCCAGATCGCGTCTCCTTGCTAGTAACAGACGACATTGTGAAGATGCAACGGGGTTGTCAAGACTACTAAGACAAACAGGGTCGTTGATGATATCAGACACGATGCAAGCGTGATGCTAGGAAAGATCTGTATAGCTTTCTTATAGGTAGACGAAAATAGTAAGAAACAACGCTTCACCTGTCGCTTTGTCTCTGTCGAAAAAATATCGGGTATTGGGTTTCGTTTATGCCTTGCATCATGAAGCAAGTGAGGTTACACAGGCCATATATATTATTGTGGGCACTGTCCTCTATAGCGCCAAAAGGATTTCATCGTAATTGAAACGGTGTTCAGCAGCTCAAGTTCAGATGGACATAACTTTCGCTTCTTTGTCCTCGTCAAATGGATCCGTGTTCTTCACCACCATACTCGACTGGGCCCGTTGTCTCGCCCCCTTGTCCAGGCTCTAGCGCGACCGTCGACTTTGAACACCTGATACTGTTAGCTGGTACGCTTCCCAATGATTAGCGAATGACCAAGTACTTAGGAACGCAGTACGCCGAGTTTGCCGGCTGATACTAGCTTTCCAACTAGTATTTGGCAGCTCGTCCTTGTCATCAAAGCATCAGGGTGCAAATTGGTGGGTGGGTGGGTGAGTCTCGCCCAGGCACCATGCACGGCCCTGGGTCAGGCATCCAAGCAGGAAAGCGATAAATCCTCGAGGATGAGGAAAGCAATGGTTCCTCGAGGACGAGGGAACAGTTGACCGTGTTTATTAGACCTGGCACAGGAAAGATTGACAAGTCTGGCAGTCCAAATGTCGATGGAGGCTTAACCAGTACCGTCGGCGCCCCCCAACCCAGCGTAACGCTTCCCGTCCGTCCCATCGTAGCCTTTGTTTAAAAAGCGCCGTCCACCATAGATGACAACTCCAAGGAAATACCAGTAGAAATATGTGGAGGATGCAGCGGCCAGTGCACTAAAGTACAATGACGTGTCGGTGGTCATCCAGGCGGCCTCCCTAAAGAAGTTCATGCTTTCGTTGTACACGCCATAAGAGAAACCCAAACTCCCATGATCATGATCATGTTGTGTCGTTAGCAAGGTATAGATAGATTCAGATCGGCCTTGTGTCGTTGGTTTTCATCGCACGTATTGCGAGTGCTTGACAGCCTCCAATTCCATTCGTAGCCTCTCCAGCCGAATTTTTGCCGCTTCAGTTCCATCGTCAGGGTGTGCCATTTCCTTGAACCAGGGATGGTTGAGAGCCTGCTTCGCAGTGATCCGCTGGGCAGGGTCGTAGACAAAGATCTTCTTGAGCAAATCAAGAAAGTTCTTCAAGAAGTTGTTGCTGGAGGGAATGACATCCTGGTTGCTGTCAGTAATTAAGAACTCGGGCGAGGGAGCAGAGTTCACGCACGGATAAATGCTTCATGGCCTTGACAAAACGTCTGGACCCTCGGGTTGTTTCCGGGGTAGGGTAATCCAGCTTGAGCCGCTTGAAGTACCTAGATAAATGTTAGCCCAAGCGTTTATTAATCGAGTTTCGAGCCACCGACTTCGAAGCAGCGTTTCCTCCACTCCGTGTTGACATTTTATTGACCGCCTGTACAAGGTGGCTGTCGATCCGGCTGCCCACTACCGCTTCCATCATAGCCAGATGCTCCAGGTTATCATGGGTTTGGAATAGGGCGTCGCCGGTGAAGAATTCGACCAGGATGCATCCAATACTCCAGATATCACAAGGATATGACCATCCGAGGCCAAGGATGATCTCCGGAGCTCGGTAATGACGAGTTGATACCACGGAGGAGTGGTACTCGTCCTGGAACGTGGCGGATCCGAAATCAATTAACCGCATCTCGGTGTCGAGCAACACGCGGCGCTGAGTAGCATGTCGGTTGATGGTTGTTGACGAGGAGGGGATCTTTCGGTTGTAGGTGAACGTCTGGTAAGAGTTGTCGCGGAGTAAGATGTTTTCGGGCTTCAGGTCAGTGTGAATGAGGTTGAGATCGTGCAGGACTAGGCAAAATTAGTAGCTGGCGAGACGGAGGGATAGTGCAAGAAACTCACAAGCAACACTAGTGAATAGTTGCCGAGCGAAACTCTGAATCTGGCTGTTGGGAAAGGGAACGAAGCCGTTGCTCTTGAGGAAATCGAAGACGCTTTGGCTGAGAAGATCCATGACGATGCAGATGTGACCACGATAGTCAAAGCAATCACGGAGATGAATGCATCGATTCCGGTTCTCATCGTCGTTGGCTTTGAGGGTGGCGAGAACCCTAAGCTCAATCCTCGAGGCATCTCGGTATTTTTGCACGGATCGAATGATCTTCACGGCAACGAGTTTGTTTTGCTTCCGGTCACGGGCCTTGACGACTTTGCCAAATGTGCCCTGCCCGAGGAGCCGCACGATTTGATCTAGTCTTGTCAGTGATTCAAATTCTAGGTAAATGATTGGGGAGTTAAGCCGGCTTACATTTGTCAGTCAGCTCAGCATCAGGGACGACAATGTAATGGCCGTCGTCATCGTCGACCTTGACGTTCTTGTTGTAATGGTGCTATCCAAGGGTCAGTTGCCGTGCGTTCAATCGAAACATGGAAAGGGACTCACGTCATGGATGACTCGGACGGCGACCTCGCTAGCCTTCTTCGGCGGGTAAGGCGGAGGCTTGTAGGTGAAGAAAGGATCACCAAGCCCGTCAATGTCTCTCCGTTTGGCCTCATTGGCGACCTGTTGGCGAGTTCTTTTTCTCTTGAGCGGTACCTGGGTTTCTTGGTACTGGCTGTTTGAGGAGAGTGAGGTGGGCGCGGTAGTGCTGAGTGCGGAATTCGTGCGGTCGCCGCTAGAGTTGGCGGAACCCGAGGGAGTGGAAGCGTTCAACGGGGTGTTGTTCTGCGAGCCCAGATACTTGATATGGTAACCGGGGGCCTGAACAGTGGCAATGTTGTCGTTTTGCCTCCTCTTCTTGGCGGCCTGGCGAGTTGGGGCGGTGTCGCTGGGGCCGGGTGCGACGCCATTTGTAATCTTGCGGCCGGTGTTGGCCTCGGGCTCGGGGGAGTCGTCAATGACGATGATCTCCTTTGGTAGGCCATTCTTATAAAAGGTGTTCCAGTCGGGCTCGCGGGAGCGGCGACGCTTCCTTGAGGGCTCTCCTGCAGCGGTATCGGGCATGTTGGCGGCGGAGTAATTCGCGTCGTGTTGAGGCGATGGGTTGTGGGAAGGAGGAACAGGACGGGCGGCCGAGGGCTGGGAGAGAGCTACGCCATTCGACCCGGAGGACGAGTAGGCGACGCTGGAGGGCGGAAATGCCGGCGGGAGTCGAGCGGTGGCCGAAGACGAAGCCGACGAGACGACCGCGGGCAAGAGAGTCGAATTTGCGGCAGCGGAGCGATAGTTGGCTCCAGGACTGGGTTGGTAGGCCTGCGAGTGCAAGTGCGAGTACGACTGGGGATAATGATGGGGATTGTAGTGCGGAAGCGTAGCCGTGGCCGTGGTGGGCGTCGACATGATGGGGGGAAGTCAGAGCCGTCCAGGGCCAGGAGCTGAAATGGGGGAAGTTGGAAGGGAACGTGGAGGAGACGATGCCGTGTCGAACGGGGCGGAATTCGGGTTCGTGTCGAATCGTATCGTATGCGTTTGCAGTAGTTCCTGTTGTTGAAGCCGTGGGAGAGAAGGAGAAGAGAGGAGCGAGACGGGCGACGGCCGCCAGGTTAGAGAGGCGACGAGATGGGATGGACGGGGAAGGGGACCCGGGCTTTCCTAAACCGCTTGGTGGTGGTGTCACTGGTGTGTGCCCGTGTGTGTGTGTGTGAATGACGGCGGACGGGCCACATTGGACGGGGCGGGCGGGCGGGCTCGAGTGCACAGCGATCGCCACAGCGGGCACAGTGGGCAGCGATGGGTGACAGCGGGTGGTGTCAGTGGGTGGTAAGCCCTGGAGCTTGGTGGAGCAGTGGAGGTGGTAGCGGTGGCACGGCTCGCTAGGGGCTGAGTTTTCGCGCTTTGGGCTGCAGGATTGGAGGGATGCAGAGAAATGACGATGCGAGACAGGAAACTTCCCTCACGACATAACTAACTAGCGTTGATTGCCAGCTGGTGGGTGATTCCAAGGTCGCTTTCATGAGGAGCCCACTGGCAGCTGTCTTTTTATTTGAAGGTCAACCTAATCATGGAGGATTGCTATTTCCACTTCCACGGGAGTTGAGCCTGATTTCTAGGGCAAAACATGGCAGCAGAGGCTGAGGTGACGCTACGATCCGTGTGCTGATGAAGTGGCCCGGGGCAAGCGCTGCAGAGCCGGGCTGCTTCTCGAGGAGGGTTGGGTCTGGGAAAAAAGCCCGCCTCCACTGCAGGAATTCCAAGGGACCTGACGGGTGGCAGAGTAAGGCGGAGGGGCGGGCGCTGCTGCCGACTCCTTTAGGGTTTCTGGGCCGAGTTCGCCAGCGGGCTGGGATGGAGGCTTTTCTGGTCGCGGGTCCCTAAGTGATGGGGTGCCTGGGAGGGGAGCCTTGTGGGGAGCCCTGGAGGCAACCTTGGTAGGTACCTACTCACTAATAGTTGGGTACTATGTAGTACGCAACTGCGTACTTTGGTGCTGTATCGCCGCCACCACATGGAGCCCGACCTATACGGCAATAGATTACAGCATCCAATCCGGACACTTCACGATGCAAACGTCCATCCATCCCCCTCCCCCAAGTTTAGAAGAGCGGGAAATGGCCACACACGTGTCAAATGGGGGGACTGAGGTTGCCTCCGCGCCCAACGGAGAGGACGACGGCCCAGCAGGATTCATCAGGGGCCCAGACACTGACGGGATGCGGCCTGGGCTTCCATTGTCTTGTCTTGTCCGGGCTTTCTAGGCGGGCGGGTACATATTACCTGAGGTACTGACGGGACTGTACCGTGCCCACTCACCCAAACTTGAAAGGGTCCGGTGCTTCGAGTCCGCCTGAAGGCTTAGAGGTACCTCAGTGTTGCAGTTTAGCAGGTACTTATCAACGACGACAGCCAGGACCAGGCATGCACTGGGCCTGTCCGACCTTTTTTCTTGCTCTCTCATCCATCCCGTCTTGACAAATTGCAAAGCAGTCCGTGGTCAAGACGTTCACTCAAGGAAGGATTCCTCAGCAGAAACCAAGAGCCGACAAGGCGGTACGGAGTACTAGACTACTAGTATGCACAGTACGCACCAACAAATATGGTCTCCCAAGTATGTGAACAGACGAATGCATGCGTCACGTCAGAACACGCCGGTACACTGTTCTTGTACCTCGCCTCCCCCCTCTCAGGTTCCCCTCACGAAAGGTAAGCCTACAAGCGGAGCCCCCCTCCCAAGTCTCTCAAGTCAAGCCCAAGCCAAGCCAAGTCAAGGGCCCCAGTCACCCAGTCTCAAGCCCCCATTCAACAGAATACGTATGTGCCAGACAGGCGAATGCTTTGCATGGCCAAGTTGAGGACACAAGAAGCGACACCAGCCGGGCCAGAGTGGAGCGATACCTATACCTCTACGGAGTAAGACTGAGAGCACGGTTCTTGTCGAAGCCCCGTCATCCTCGGGTCTCCGCCCATCCTCGGCTCGCCTCCACTCTGATACTGCCCAGAAACTGACAGGGTCGAAATATCAAAGGTACAATGGATGGAGTACGAATACTGTAACATATGGGCAAGAAGATGGAGGGCTAACGAGACGCAGAGGCCTAGACCAGGGCGTAGAGGTTCTGGTGATCCATCCATTCGCGAAGCGTCCCAACACACCACCAGAGAACACCACCAGAGAACACCATCGAGAGTTCGCCGTTGCTATGTGCCAAAAAAGCCCCCCTCCTTCAGTGATGAACTCTCTAAACTGTGCGTGCGCGCGGCCCTGACTGGTCGGTGGCCACAGTGGGCGTCCAGCCAACCAACCTTCCACCCTCGCTCACACCGTGCGTCTGTCTGTCTGTCTGTCCGTCCGTCTGTGCCTGGGCCATCATCAATCACATCCATCAACATGGCTGTGGTGTCCTCTTGCTCCGTGCCTCTCTCTCGAAGAACAACAAAACAATCGATCACTTCTCATGCGATAACCCCCCTGGCTAGCGGGGGCCATCTACATACCTACCTAACCTACCTAGGATTGTAGATGCTTTGTGGTTCTGTGGAAAAAAGGGAAGAAGAAAGACGTGCGTGCCCTGAATACAAGGAGGCATGTTGGCTGGCTGAGCACGGCACCGGCAGGCAAAAGGGTTCAACAGGAACGGGAACCGTAACAGGCCGATGCCGCGGCCCCCCGTCTCTGTTCGTCCCGTGTTTCTGCCAAACGACTTTTGTGTTTCTTGTCGCCGATTTCCCCATATGCCAGCCAGGTCGTCGTCACTCGCCCGTCTCTCGTCTCTCGTCGCCCGTCTCTCGTCGCCCGTTATCCGTCGTGCATCGTCCATCGGCCGAAACCCCCGAGTCCCCAAGGCCCATAGGCCCGAACCAAGCCTGCGAAGCCCCCCTCAGGCAGCAGAAGGATAAGCATGTACACACAGCACAGCATCTGCCCAAGCCCCGTCACAGGCGGCCGCGAACCTCGCCCTCTACTAATCGTGAAAGAGGAGAGTGACCCGACCCGTGTTGTCTCGGGGCTCGGGTCCACGTCGTGCCCCGTGTCCCGAGACGACACATCACTGAAAACTCCCAACGTGACGACGGTCAGCAGAACCCGCTGCGGTCCAGAGTTGAGCCTCGCAATCGGTTCCGTCCCCATCGTGAAAAGCACCGTCTTATCCGTACGAAGTTCTCTCCTATCCACGCGTGCATCTACCTAATCCGCGTCCAACCACAAGCAGGCACCAACACCGGGTCCATCTTTTCCCTTCCCCCCCAGCCAGCCGAGTGACAGCCACAAGGCCTGGTTGTTCACCCCAGCTTCCCGCTTGTCGGCCTCTAGTACCAATGAATCAATTCGTGATCCATCTGGCGTCCGTGGTTCATTTCGTTCCTTTCATGTTTCACGACCGAGATGGAGGATGGCGGTGGGTGGTAGACGGTCACCGAGCTGGCATCAACCCTTCTGACCTCCTCTCCCTCTCGGCTGGTTTTCAGCCTAGAACTCACGTTCCGACGCTGTTGGTCTTTCCACGCCCTTCTCCGTCACTATCCCGTCTGTTAAACCCTGCCCTGCCCACTCCACCTCGTCTTCCCCACTGCCACGAGCTGGTGCTACAATATGTCACATCTTATTAACCAAACTCTCGTCACTCTCGCTCAGTTGCGGCGAACCACCTCTACGAAGTAATAGTACTAACAAGCTACGTACATATGTACTATGTAACGCTTGAACTGGTCCGTCTGCCCCCTCCCTACTCGTGGCACCATCTCTCGATCGCTCCCCGTGACAACCAGCCGGGTCTCGAATCGTAAACACCAATTCCGTCTCTCGCCTCCCGGGAACCCCAAGATGGCACCATCATGGCCCAGATCAGCTGCCCTACCCTGGGAATAGGATGAATAGTCTACTTCTTCTCTATCTGTAAGCGTCCTCCTCAACGCCCCAGCGTGACCCATCGCTCCCCGCTTGTCGCTATCCACTCCCCTCTTTCTCCAGTTCCAAGTTCCCAACGGCACGCAGGACAGTGACCAAACAGTCAATCACCTGTTTAGCCCTTGTCTTACCCGTGCAAAGCTAGTCTGCCGATCTAGGTGGCACCCAACACTCCACCGCCGTTGGCCCCCCCGATCTCCTTCGACGGAAGTTCGCGGTGTTTAAGTGTCGACCTACATATTCCCCTCCTCTTGCGCGTCCCCGGACGGGTTCCGGGATGCATGGGATAAGCTTGTGCATCTCGTCCTTGACTGGCTGCTGCGACTGCTCTTCCCACCGGCCTCTCATGATAACGACACCAACAAGTATACCGGCCCTCCTAGATGCCATCAACCCCCTTGTTGGTCTGGCCATTTCTCATACACCTTTGCGCAAATTGGTTATTTTGGGTCCTGGCATCTAAAGTTTCGCTATTCGTTTGGCATCTGGTTCCAGTTTCCAGACGGCACACTCGCTCGGTAGCCCGGCCTTCCTTTTCGGGCATTACGGTCACAACGCTGCGGCCGTTCACTCCAACCCCAGCACGATGTAACGGCAATCAGACCCACCAATAGAGTGAGATTCGACATTCAACTTACTACGGAGGTCTACGTACGTAGTAACATGGCCTACAAGCGGTAAGACGAATGAAATGCTGGAAGGCTCTAATTCTACCAAGATCTAGGAACGAAATGCCGTCTCCGTATTCAAATCCAAACACTTCCATCCTGTCATGCCATGCTACACTATGCCCTGTCTGCCCCGTCTTTGCCCCTTCTAGCGAACCAGATGATTGTCTAAATATCTGTGTCTGCTCCATGAACGCCTCCATGAACCCGTCAAACTCGCATTCGAGATGAAAACAGCAACCAGGGCTTTTATATCCATGTCCCATCCAGCCCTTGAGATATCTTCAGCTTCCACTGCCCTTGGCTGGGCAAAATGTATGATATATTCTCTTCTCAGACCAACCCATCTTCCTCTCAATTCAACATACGCCTAGACGCGCAGTCCATATATCGCCTCCCCCACGTCCGTCGGTGCAGGCTGCGAGGGTGTCTGAGAATCGACATCCCATCCCTTATAGACCACGGTTGAAAATGACCTTTCCGTTCTTGCCACCCTTTCCATGGAACTCAGGTTCCAGCCGCTCGGCAGCGATCTCCTGCTGCTGAGGGAACACGGCCAGAGCAAAAGGCAGAACAGCAAAGGACGTCACGGCAATCAGACCCAGGTTGATGGACAGGGGAATCGCCTTGGCCAGCGTGGGTCGCGCCCGCACCCACTCCTTCTGTATCAGGTTCCGGTACCAGGCCTGCTTCTGCTCGATGTGGTACAGCACCATGGGCGGGATCACCATGATGGGGCTGCCGGTCAGCACGCGGCTGGCGGCGGTCTCGTAGACGGCGATCTTGGCCGCGGTGTGGCTCCGGCCCAGCGAGGGCACGTCGCGCTCCGACTTGCCCTCCGCCTTGAGCTGCGCCTTGTCCTCCTCCGAGAGCACGGGCCGGACGTCGATGCCCTGGGTGATCTCGTCGCGGCGCATCAGGTATGTGTTCAGGCCTCCGGCCGAGGCGACGGCCGCGAAGGGGATCAGCCGGCCGAGGATGGCGCGGGTGCCGGGCGAGACCTTCAGGCGCGGCACGATGGAGTTGAGGCCGAGGGCCACCGAGCAGGAGGCGCCGACGGCGAAGAAGTACGACTTGACCAGCGCGGCCGTGGTCATCGGGGACGATTTGTTGGCGTTGGCGCTGTTGATGGCGACGTTGAGCGACTGGTTGGTCACCTGCCAGCCGACGATGCCAGCGGTCTTGAGGCCGGGCTGAAGCATACCGGCGGTAACGACCAGGTTAGTCAGGACGTAGGAGGACATTCGGAAGGGCAACAGGACCGGCGTGCCAGTATCTACGGCCACGGGTCAGTGTCTCTATCACGGCTACCAGAGGCTGTCCGCCGGAATCCCGAAGAGCGCATACCCGGGTGCAGCGTCGAATCCACGACCTTCTTGGCCTTCCAGAGCTCGGGAGTCATATGCTCGACCTTGCCGGTCTTGTATTCGGTGACGAGCTGCTTGGCCGACTCGAGACCCGCGGAGCCGGCGAAGAGGGTGCTACGCGGTTTTGCGATCAGCCAGAGTCCCATATCCAAGTTTCTGTTTCGGGGAGGGGGGGGGAGGCTCACGTCGGATCGGTGAGGCCCATGGCATGGCGCACGCGTCCCATGTAGGTGTTCAGGTCATACTGGGAGGCCGGGAGCTCCCTCGAGCCGGGCAACGAGGACGACATGGCGATGGACAAGAGGCTCTAGTAGGCCAATTGAAGTCGCGGGGATGAACAGCGTCGAGCGAGGAGAGTGAGAAGGGCCTCCGGCCAAGAGGATGGGGGCACAACGGTAGGGCTTTTGTGCGGTCAAACGAGTGGTGGTTATAGTGACTGGACCGAGGAGCGTGCGAAAAACGAGGCGACGATAAGCGTGTCCCGCTTTCGGCGCTGACGTTCTTCTGCGGAGGTGGGGGGGGCGTTTGGAGGCCCGGCGTTGTAGGGGTCTACAGGGGTCCGTTGTAGAGGGTGTAAGCGCTGTAGTTGAGGAGGGCCAGCGCGTCGGCTTCCGATGTGTGGAGAGAGGGACGCATCTGCTGCGGGCAGATCGGGGTGCCGTGCCGATGACGGTACCTAGCTGCCCCGCCAAAGCCCACCGCAAGAAGCCGGCTTTGATATTTGGTGTTCCCGAGTTAGACACCATAGACGACATCATATTGATGTCTTCTGTTTTCTGTCGGAAAAGAAAGCGAAGCTGAACAAAGATGTGCAGCTGACACACAGGCCCTAGACATCTCCCGTGGGACAGTATATATAAGCAAGCCCCTGGAGCTGACAAGGAAGGTTTGGAGTGCGCAAAACCCGGGATATCTCACCAAGAACCCCATCTCAATCATCCTACGCGGCCGCTGCAATGGGAGTTGGTTACTAATGACGAGAGCCAGAACTCGGAAGAGACCGACATACCACGCAGCTTTAATTATATACTTCCAACGAGCTTGTCGGAGATGAATAGAGCTTCATATCAGGACTAGCACGGTCAGGTAATCCCAGGCAGGTGGCAGTTGATGCCGTCTCGTTCATCTATTTGCAGACAATCATAAACTCAAGAGGTGGGTACATCGCCACCTACATCTACTATCCGTCTATCCCAATAATATACATTTTCAACCATCTGCCGAACATGAACTCGTCAAGTTGCTCGTCACTCAGTGTCCTCTAGCAGCTTCGCAATCGCCGGCTTAAACGCTGCCGCCTTCTTGAAGTCTCCCAGGCGCACACGCATGTGGTCAAACGCCATGAGCACCTCGCCGACGTCGTCCGTGCCCTGCTTCAACGAGTCGGCCTTGACGTAGCGCTGCGAAAAGTGCGTCAGCAGGGTGCGGCGAGCTCGCATCTTGCGCGCCACGTCCAGAGCCTCCCCCATCGTCGAGTGCCCCTTCTTCTTGGCGTGCGACTTCATGTCGTCGTTGAAGGTGCACTCGTGGATGAGTAGGTGGGCGCCCTCGCACTCGCGCGCAAAGTTGTCCGAGGGCCGGCAGTCGCCCGAGTAGGCGATTCGAAGACCCGAGGTGAGCTCCAGCTGCACCGCATCGGAGCGCCAGCAGTGGGTGACCGGGATGCGCTTCACGGAGGCGAGGCCGAAGTTGTTCTCGCCCATCTGCTCCGCTGTTGCGACCTCGCTGGTGTCGGCCCCGGCACTGCAGTTCACGAAGCGCAAGCGATGGAACCCAATATCCTCAACTTGGGAGACTTCCTCTAGGAGTGTGCGGTACCTCCAGATGCACGAGATGGCCAGCTTTGCATCCCCGTCCTCCAGAGTGCTCTCATACCATGCCTTGATGATGCTAGGAGTGCCGAGGTGGTGGTCGGCATGAAGATGGCTGATGGCAATGCATCTCAGGTCACGCAGGATGTTCTTCGTCTCTTCGTATCCAAAGAGTCGTCGCATTTGACCGAGCGTCCCTTCGCCGCAGTCGAGGAGGTAGTTTCCAAAGCCTGGGACGCGGATCAGCGTCGCTGAGACATTGCGGTACTTTCCAGGGCATGAAGATCCTGTCCCAAGCGTGATAATCTCGGCGTCCCTGTTGGGGATATCTGCCTCGTCCACTTCGATCTGCTGGAGGAACTCGGGGTCGGATATCTCCTCCTCGGCCTTTCGCGCGAGAGCCAAGATGTCTTCACCCACCGACTTGGCAGCCGTAAGCAGGTTGGGAAAGGGAGTCGCTGTCCCAGCATCATATTTGAGGCTAGGCATGAGGCTGATTTTGTTGCCAGCCCTACCAAGCTCTACTTGGGGCCCCTCGGGAGCAGCTCCTTTGACGGCGTTGTCGTACTTGAGCAAATTGAACCTTTCCGGGTCGATGCTACGGAGTCGCGTCTGGAGCTCTCCAGGACCGGCGAGAGCAATCATGTTGGGACAGGTGTCGGTGGCACAGAAAATGTGCTTGATCTTAGGGTGATCTCGGACAAACTTTTGGATTCTAGCATCATTCGCCATGCCAGCTCCCAAGATCCAGTACATGGCGGCGATATCCGACATCAAGTCAGGGTTGGACCACTCAGGTCGCTCGAGAAAGGGGTCGAGAAAGTCGAGGGACTCGATGTCAGCAACAATGAACCCGTTTCCAGGCTTGGGAGCGCCCATGACCATCTCAGGTGTCACTTTGACACCGTCCTTGCCTTCAACATCACAACCTGCCGTCAAAAGCTTGAAGTCTTGTACCTTTACGCCAAAGCTCTTTGCTGCCACGGGATTAAACTTGCCCCGTCGCTCGAGGCACTTGGCAATGTAGGACATTGATATCTTGCTGTAGGTTGTAGGAGGGAGAGGCCAGTTCTTCAAGTGGATATCGTCCGCAGAGCCTATAGAGTCTTCCTTGTTGGCCAACACCCAGACGGTGTCGTCCGGGTTAGGTAGTTCGGCACCAGAATCTGTAAATGGGCCGTCATAAACAGTCAAGGCTTTGCCTTTGCGAGTGAACGCCACGTCGGTTGACTTGACGAGGCCGAGCGGCTTAGGTACCAAGACAGCGCCATCGCCGTTGATTTTCCCATTGAACATTGCCTTCTCGACCACTATGGACGCCACTGTTGGGTCAGAAGGTCCGTCGGCTGGCTTGAAGGTATCTTCGGTTGAAGCAGAGTTCCCGTTCTCGGGGCTCGCAATGCGACGCTTCTGCGGACTACTCGAGCGAGCCCTACGAACAGGAATTTTCCATATTCGAAGGGCGTCGTCCTTCCAATCAGGCTCAATATTGCTCGGGGTTTCACTCCTCGGGTCCTCCCTGTGTTCGAACGTGGCCACAGTCATGGGTTGCCGGAGGATGACAGGCCGGCACGCCGCGAGAGTGTGGCATAGGTTGTCACCTCCATGGATACCCATGCAAGTGTTTATCGTGGCCTCTTGTAGTTTTTGTCCCTTTTTCTCTTTCTCCAAGTTGACTGCTGCAACTTGCTGTTGGGCTGCGTCGATGGCGTTGCCTACGGTGAGAGAAAAGCCGTACAAGCCACCGATCTGGTCCCAACTAAGACTGCCACTCAGAAAGACGTGTTCTGTGCTTCCCATGCCGAGGCGGCGGTTGTTGAAGGCTCGCTGGGTGCCTTCGGAGGGTCGACCGAAGACATATGAACCCTTGTCGGTGTGTACAAAGAGGCTGGTCCCGGGCGTGTCCGCCGTGGGAACGGAAACGATATCGACGGTCGCCGTCATCATTTGCTCGTTCGGGTCCGCAAAGAGGCTGCTGCGTTGTGGTAGGTATTCTGGGCGCTGTGTCCAGAACGCGTCTTTAACAGATCTTGTACGCAATAACTTGGATGATGGCGGAGATGAGACGGTAAAGGAGCGGCCCAGATGGCAATTAAGTTGCAGGTGTCGAAGTCGAAGTCGGGAGGTCGAGTTGGCGGGGAGCGAAGAGGAAGGACGGCTAAGAGGAGAGAATAAATAACTGAGGCGCCGAGAGCCCCAGCTTTTCATGAAGAAAAACTTACATCAGCCAGCAATAGAGGCTTAACAGGGCAGATCGAGGACGCAGCTGCTGCAAGAACAGTGCAATTCGCAGTGTGCAATGCCTGGTAGACAGTGTGGTGTAGCTGCAGCGATCTGCCTGCCCCACGATAACTTTTTTTGGGTTGTTGCGGCGAGTGACTCCGGAAGCTAACGGCGACCAATGATGACTACGTCATGGGGTTATGTAATACAGACCCGGCAGCACGGCTACCCTAGAGGCTTGGTCGCCAGCATGATGGGATAGCAAAGGTATAATTAGCATCGTCGCTTTGTAACGCTAGGTAACTCACTTTGCATGAATATATAGCCATCTTCCAGGTCTCCAGGGTTGTAATATGTGAATCCACGGGGAAGACTCTTACGGAGCTGGGCAAGAGTTAGATGGTGAACGCATGGGATAATTCAGTGGAACAGCAAAGAGTCAATCTGTAGATAATCCAACTTGGGAGCTTCCTTTTCCGGTGACAAACCGCGAGCTTATTAGACTCAGACATACTCAGCACTACTAAATTATCTCCTGTGGACTTTATAGTAAGCTTACAGCATGTTTCATCATGTCATAGAGTCTGACTTGACATACAAGTACTTCGCACCCGGACGTTATCTTATCTCACCCCGCATCTACGGAGTAATTATTAGGCTACTATACGCGACAAACATGGATCGAATTGCGGAACCTCGCCGCCCGCCGATGACAACTGACCGGGATATCGATTAGAAGTGCTGTACTGTATGTAGGAATGGACTGAAGCTGTCATGCAGATCAACCGTAAGTATGGAAAAGAGCTCGAAATCATCCTAATGATTGAAATCCGACAATTTGGTGGAGGACCAAACCTCTCAGATAAGACTGTAGATGATGCAATGAGGGGCACCTTTCTGGCTCCAGTGACTTCGGATCCAAGCATCCTTGAGAGCAACACGCCCCGATTGCCGTCTCAAATACCGACATTGTGCCATCATCTCCACCACGTCCAGACAGTTCCGTGCTTATAAACCCAACTCTTCACCCAGTCGCTGTTGCACATGCTTCGTCTTCCTCGCCCTCGTCTCATCACCACCTCGCTCTTCCTCCGTCCCACTCATCACCCACTCCTCCACACCGTCGCGATGGCCGATAACATGAAGCGCAACCCGCACCCGGACTTCAAAGCCGTCGAGGGCTCCCGTCCCGACTGGGACGCATCCGCGCACTTCCACTACACCAAGACGGCCAAGCCGGACTGGAAGAACGGCTCCGGCGCCAACGGCCTCGACGCGGCGGCGGCCACCAAGAAGCACATCGCCATCGACCCCCACGAGCCCGGCCGCGCCCCCGGCTTCAACTACAAGCTCCTGATCTCGTCCATCATCCCGCGGCCCGTCGCCTTCGTCAGCACGCGCTCGGCCGACGGGGCGACGACCAACCTGGCGCCCTTCAGCTACTTCAACATGGTCAACCACGACCCGCCGCTGTTCGTCATCGGCATCAGCGGCGGACTGGACCGCGCCAAGGACACGCTGCGCAACATCGTCGACTCGCGCGAGTGCGTCATCAACATCATCTCCGAGCCCTTCCTCGAGGCCGCCAACGCCGCCAGCGCCAACGCCCCCTACGGCGTCTCCGAGTGGGACATCTCGGGCCTGACCCCCGCCGACGACTGCGAGACGGTCAAGTGCGCGCGCGTCCGCGAGGCCGTCGTGAGCGTCGAGGCCAAGCTGGACAACTTCAAGGAGTACGACAGCCGCGCGAAGCCGGGCAGCAAGTCCGGCACCGTGCTCATCCTCGAGGGCACTCGCTTCTGGGTCAGGGAGGATGCCCTCAACGAAGAGAAGAACCTCGTCGACCCGGAGGTCTTGCGGCCCATCAGTCGCCTGGGAGGCATCACCTACGGTAGACTGACTGACGCTGTTGAGCTTCCACGGACTGATTTCGAAAAGGATGTTGGTGGCATAGAGGGCCTCAAGAAGATTCAGCAGGAGAAACAACCTGGAGTGAACCGTGACGAAAACTCCTGAGTAATGTAATCTCGCACGCAAGCTTTGGTGCATATAGACTTAGACTGCCAGAAACTAGCCGCTGCCGAATAAATCCTTACACAGCTAATAACATCTAGACCCGGTTGTTCGTAGACGTGGAGTGCCCCAAGTAGTGCAATATCCAACACATTCCCAGCATCTCGAACGCAAAACCTCCACTCCACTGCACATAGAGCGCATACAAAATTGTGTACCTAAAATTACATACGCAGACTTCGCGCTCCATCCCCGAGGACTCTTTCCTCGTGAAGGCGCATAAGGACACCATTCATACTCGGAGGACCGCTTCTGTTTTAAGAGAGCAGCGACGCTCTATGATGACAGAGTATAGCCGCCATTGATGACAGTACCTGTTCGATAGCAATTGCTATATCTTAGGGTGCGGCCCCGGAATCGGACATGATATATCCACACAAGACCGCTGGCACGATAACTAATGTGACGGCATGATCTCCAGATTGGTTGAGCATCTGTGTGTGCATCGCAATTTCCGTTCTTAGGAAAGGATGGGCACTGAAAAGTTGATAGAATTCGACAATATCTGATGGTGTCCTGCAATCAGTTAGATTACGCGTACCAGCATTGTGAAGACAAGCAGGGGGGATGTACCTGGACTTTGAACATTGTTCGTAGACGTGGTATCCAACCTGCGCCCGAGAACTTTGGCGGGGAGCTCTCTTCATTGGAGTTTCAATTGTGAGGATCCCCAAGAGGATGCTAATCTCGGATATCCTGATGCAAATGGTGAGGAAGACTGGATTCCGTGTGGTCGGTCTCCTAAGAATGCTGGGCGGGATTGCAGGCGGCTTTGGCTCCCGCAGCAATAGTTCGGAGTTGTCAAGGCGTGTCGTCTTTACGAAAGACGGATTTAATAAATTAATCGCCATTGAGACGATTGACGGACTCTCGTACGGTCAAGCTCAGACTTCGTCAAACGAATCAGAGATAGAAGCTGTGTCCCGACTTCGAGATGACGAACTCGCAGCCTAACTGTGCTTCCCTCTCGTGGTCTTGCAACTCCTGGAGGATCTTCTCTCCTACCGGGGTCCCGTTAGACAGCCGGTCCTTGACGTGGATGATGACCACCTTGAGGCCTTCCAGCTGCCCCTTGGCCCCGAGTCTGGGGCTGAAGGACTCGGCGTCCCTCAGCGAGAGCTCGGCCGTCGGGGTCGCCAGATGCGGGGTGTCCGGTGCGGAGGTGAGCCCGGCGTCGGTCACCTTGACCGTCCTCGGGGAGACGGGAGAGTCCGGAGCCAGCCCCGGGTTGGAGGGAACGCGGCGCGGGGGCTCCTCGGCGATGCTGCCGATGCGCTTGCGCTTCCTGGTCTCGATGGCGCGCGCCCGGCGGGCCACGTCGACCTCGGCGGCCAGGGCGCGCAGCTCCTCAATCACGAAGACGGGCTTCAGGTGGCCGAAGAGCCGGTCGTTGCTCTGCGAGTCGTCGTAGCTGCACTCGATGAAGATGGCGCGGAGGTTGCCCGCGGCGACCTTGGGCGCGGCCTCCTGCCAGATCTGCAGGTTCCGGGGGCTCAGGGAGATGCTGTCCGGCTCGACGTCGCCGAAGATGAGCACCTCGTGGTGGTTGCCCTGGTCTTGGATGAAGTAGGCGCTCGAGTCGTAGACGCACACTCTCTCCGGTTCTAGCTGGGGGGATCCGGGGCCGAAGGTGGCCTGGCTGAGCAGACTCGAAGCCCTGACGGGAACGTCGCGTCGCGGGGCTTGGCTGGAGGCATCCTGGCTGCCGAAGCGAGTCGATGAGCTCGACGCCGAGCCTCGGTGACTGTGCCTTTCGATGCAGTGTCCGTGGCTCACGCTGCAGATCTTGACGAGGAGGCCATCGCAGATTTCGGAGTACCCCCTCCCTTCGCCGTCGCCGAGCGCCGGGCTTCCACCCTCCACCAGCCTTAGGTACGTTAGCAAGCCGGCGCCGTTGTTCTCGTCACTGAGGTTCGGCCAGATGACGTTGTTGAAGATGTGCGTCTTGAGGGCCTGGATGGTGCTCGGCAGAGCGGCCACCTTTTTGGGACGAGCGCCGGTGAGGCCGGCGGTGTTGACGACGAAGCCGGAGATGTGATCGAGATGGGGATGGGTGATGAGGTACGAGTCGACGAGGGAGGTGGTGACGTGGACGGCATTGTCGAAGGCAGAGGCGTGAGGAAGAGGGAGACCCGCAAAGGGGCCGGAAGCGAGAGTGAAGGGCAGTTCAGGGGGGTTTGCTGGCATGGAGGCCTCGATGAGACGATGGATGGCGGAAAGGTGAACGCCAGCGTCAACAGCTACGAGGGAGCCTCGGCGCCAATCCTGGGCGACAGAGCGGACGAGGAAGGCGGTGGTGTTTGACTCTAGAGGTCCACCGCCGGAGCCCTGAGAGAGAGATTGTGTTAGTGAAGATATCTTGGTCTACTTATGAGAAGCTCCCTTTGTAGGGGAGGTGAGAGGCGAGAGGGATGATATCGGAACACCACCTGCAGGATGATGCAAGAGGCTGCGGTCCGTACAATATGGGAAGACATAAGGCGAAGGATATACGCAACTAAAGGGTGACGGCTCGTAACAAGAGAAAATGGAAAGATAGGACGCACCAGGACAATGACCTGCAGCGCAGGCTTCATGTCATCCTCGTACATGGTTGAAAGAGGTTGTGGTTGTGGCTGCGGCTGTGAGAATCGTCACACTGTGTAAGTTCGTACGAGCTGACTTCGCTGTATCTCCGGATGACAGTTTGGTGGCTTCGGTTGGGTGCAGATTGCCGTCTGCCACCTCAAGGGCAATTCGTGCAATTCGTGCAAGTGCCTCGCAGAACTAAGGAATCCCAAACGGCCAACGTGCAGGAGGGAGGCGGATCCCCCGGTTTCTCTTTTCCCGACAACCAGATTTCCGGAAAGGGAAATGTTGACGGTGGTGGGTGGTGGTGGTTCGCCGGAAAATGGACGAATGACGGATGCGTGCGGCCGGACCCGATGCGCGGTGATGGGACGCGACAACCCGATAGAGTGGAGGACGAGACTGGGACGGGGACGGGATGACGAGGTGTGAGATAAGTTGTGGGCAATGAGGAAGAGACGAGACGAGACGAGACGGGATGAGAACTCTGGGTGGAATGAGAGAGGTGGGAGGTTGAAGTCAAGGTTGGTGAGTTCTGGCTCTTGAATCTTTGATATCCTGAGAGGGAGCTAGCTATTAGCTGCCTGAATTGGGCCGACTGTGAATATGGGATGCGTTGTGTGTTGTGCCATGCCGTGTTGTGTTGTGGTGTCCCAAGCAAACAGAGAGACTAGCCAAACAAGAAAGAGAGACTAGTAGACAATGCAAACCAGATCAGGCCGGGTCGACAGCCAGTTCGAGCCCGCGTCCGGCCGTTCGTTCGTCGGTTAGGTTCGTTGGGTTAGATGTCAGTCAGTAGCCTCGATCGGGGGAGCCGCCGGAGGTGGTGTCGGTGTGAGTGGATATACTCCCGGCCGGTTTCGAAGCGAGACGTGAAGCGATGAACAAACAGGCGAGGGGAGACAGACAGATGGAAGGAAGGAAGGAAGAAAGGAAAGGACTGGAGGATCGACTTGAGAAGGGCAAGGGAGGAAAAGGGAGAGAGATAGGGCTTCTTTTTGTAACTTCGGGTTCCCATCTCTCGTCTTTCCCGATGGGACGGGATGCGATGGGATACTGCCTCAGTCTTCGCTCCTCACTCCTCAGCTCTCGCACATGGCCGACGCGGTCCAGCAAAGCAAAGCACCTTTCCCTCCACTCTGCGTCTCTGTTCTCCCCAGAGGAGCCTGCCAACCTGCCTCCACGCCGTCCCCGCCCATGTCTCGTCTCCCGAACAGGCCTCAGCTGCCAGGCCGCAGAGCTGCCCTAGCGTGCTCTATCGCTCTAGCGCCCCCTGTGCGCCCCCCCCCATTTCATCGGCGAGCCCGTGAGCCGCCACCACCCACACCTTTTCTTCCCTCCCCCGTTTTCAAACAAGCCCCAACCACACCTACGCTACGATCCAGCAGTGAGTGAGCGAGTGGGCGAGTGAATCATTCTGGCTCAATGGCTTCAACGGACAAGGGACAAGTGGACCGCCACCTTGCCACTTGCTTCAAGTGGACTCTGCCTCTTGCTGCCTTCCTAGACGGTCGCCGGTCGACAATCAGATGCCCGCCCGGCTCGGCGCATGAATACGTCCGTCCACCCGTCCGCCATCAAAGTCCTTTATACTATGCAGCTAGTCCTGATGCAGGGTTGTCATGTTGCATGTTAGAGATGCATCCGAGCGGCTGGGCAAGTCTCACGCCATCGACCTATTGTCATTTCCTACGTACAAAGAATGAATCCCCCTTCTTTGTCTTTCACGTGGCACGAAGGAGAGATGTTTAAATAGTAGTAGAAGCTGTATTAAATATTGACAATTCAGTTCTTTCGGTCCATTTCTATCACGATTTGCTACCGAATTTTTAAGACTATGATACATGCCTTCATCTGAATTCGTCCATCTGAATTCGTCCATCTAACTTCGTCGTCGATCGTAAACAAGGGAAAAAAACGCTAGCGCTTGCTATGATGATACTGACACATTTGTGAGAAAACACACAAGAGAAATATATAAGAGCAAGGACGAGCAGAAAAGAAGCAACGTCTAAGACATCCCAGCACACGTGGCTCTAGTCTGCTCGATCAGGGTATCAAACAGCGGCATGGAACATGTCAAACTCTGTCCCAATGGGGCTCGAGCATATTCCAGACAAATCCAAAAGAAGCGTCGATCAAAGCGAAGCCACACTTGTGGCACCCTTTCAAACGAGGCCACCTAAATCTGGCAGCTCGCACTTCTCCATTGAAAGACCCTTGGGCCGGAAGAAGGAACTTGTAAAGTTGCCAACCGTAGCCTGGGCAGTCAAATGAAACACTTGGTTCGCTCGACTTACTGGGGAAGAGCCATGGCAGATGACTGCCGGTCCTTGACCCTGGGGCTCCTCCTGACTTCCGCGACCTCGACTTGGTCGCCGTCTCCCTTCCCCTCCTCTTCCCTGCGGCCGCGTGGCCGCTTCGGGCTCGGCGCGTCGCCAAATAGGCTGGAGGCGTCACTATGCGTTCGCTTCTTCTTCGACGGCTGAATGTCCTCCATCATTTGCTTGACCTTTGCCAGATCCGCTTTGGACAGGGCGGACAGGGCGGACAGGGTGGCCAGAATACTGTCACTAGATCGCTCGACATGATCCTCTTTGCGCTGCCGCTTGGAGCTTGCGCCGTCGAGGTCCTCGTCACTGATGGCACTCCGTCCCCGTTTCCGTGAGGGCGAGTGCTCGATATCGTCCCTTGGGCACTGATGCTTGGGGCTTGCGCTGTATATGTCCTCGTTGCTGATGGTGCTTCGCGCCCGCTTCTTTGGAGGCGGCGGCGGATCATCTTCCACCGTGATGAAATCAGGCGTACCTCGAATTCTGGTAGGCGTAGTGGGAACTCCGCCGTCGGGTTTATAGATGGTATTGTTGCCGCTACCGCGGCTCTGGGACTGGCCGGCAGGTGGTGGATTGGTGTTGACATGTATAGTGGAGTTCTCGTCGGCGGCGTTGGGGATCACCCACGGCTCGGTGTCCCTGATGACGCCGGTGGAAGTCACAGAGGCCATAGTGCCGGTGATGAAGTCCTTGCCCCGCGGGAGTTGTGCCATTGCCGTGGCGTTGGACCTGGCGAGCGCGTCCTGCGCGGCCAGGGTGAGCTGTGGGCGCTTCCTCGGCGGGCTCGCCTCCCGCGCGGCCTCGTCGGACACCTTTGTGCGCTTCCTCGACTGGCGACCTTTCTGCTCCTTGCACTTCATGGCATAGAAGGACAGATCTCCCTTGTGAACATCGAGCGTCTTGTGTTCAGACGGCCGCCGGGTGGCGTTGCGCTTGATCCGCGCGCTGTGGCGGGCGCCCGTCTGGTGGTTTAGGTGATAGTCGATGAGGGCGTACGAGAGCGACTCGGAGTGAGGGCGGGGCATCGCTACTTGGCCCCTTGCCTTCTGGATTTCGATCCACGGCTTGAAGGCGCCCTCGATGATGGAACTGTCCGAGTCTCGGGTCAGGATCATGGGGTTCTTGGTCTCCTTGGGCAGGATGCGAAGGTCCGGACATAGAATCTTTGCATCAAAGAGCGGCACGACGTCGAAGCACTGCTCAAAGCACCACAGGTGCATGGTTCCGGCGACCTTGTAAGGGTCCTTTCGGCCTGTCCTTGTGAGGTCAGCGAACTCGTCAAAGGCAACCCGCAGCCAGCCAGCGTGGATGGTCTTAGCCTCCAGGGGGCATTGAGACCAGCGGCACTTTCGGTCCCGCGTGTCCAGCCGGTGGTTGCTCTGCGCCGGACACTGCTGGAGCCAAATGGTCAGCGGCCGAGGGCAGTTGGCGATGTAGTAGTTCAGCTCTGCCTGGCCGTACTGCATGTAGGAGTCCCACTGGCCCTCCTTGGAGTAGTTGAACAGCGGCCTTGCCTTGCCAGCCCCCCAGGACGGCATGTCGGGCAGCGGTTCTGTGTAAACGCGGGATGGATCACACTTGGCGTCGTTGGCCTTCTTCAGTCTGCGGTCGGAGCTGACAATGTCAGAGCTGGACTTGCAGTTGGACAACCTGGTTTCCCAGTACTCAGTGTCGTTGCTGCCTGGAGGTAGTTTCGTCCTGGGCACAGGCTCGGGCTGGGGAACAGCTTGCTGGAAGGCAGCGCCATGAACGGGAGCAGCCACCTGATAGGCGTTGGTGGCTTGAGGAGGAACCGGCAGGAAGGCAATGCTAGGAGAGGGAGCAGTCGTCTGATACGCATTAATGGTTTGGGGAGCATGGGGAGCATGGGGAGGAACCGGTTGGGAGCCAGGAGGGGGAGCAGTCGCCTGATAGGCATTGGTGGCTTGGGGAGCAGCTGGTTGGTAGCCGTTGTTGAGAAGGGGAGCAGCTACCGCGTATGAATTCGGGGTTGGATAAACAGGCTGTTGGTAAGCATTGGTGTTTCCCACTGCCATCATGTAGGGGTTGTAGGTGTACGCGTTGTTGACAGGGGCATTGATCGGCGTGAAGTTGGCATTCGAGGCATTGGCTTGCGGCATCTGACCCGGGGGAGCCATGGATCTCGCTGACTGAGGAGTGTTCTGCCTGCTTGACCTTGAGCCAGGGACGGAGCTAGAGACTTGGGGAGAGGCCCGGGGAGAGGCTTTGGGATACTGGGGAACGTTGCTGGGAACACTACTAGGAATACCATACATAAGCTGGCTATAGGCCCCGTATTGCTGAGAAGGAGCAGCGGGATTGTTCAAGTAGGTCATCGGTGGTGGCTGTCCGGTTAGGGACCCGTAGGCGTAAGGACGGTCGGCGGTTTCGGGGTCCGGATAGGTGGTTGGTGGCGGATGGGAAGCCTCTGGCTGTGCTGACGGGCGTTCGGCCGCAGCGCCTGTCGCAGATTGTTGCACGGGGGCAACGGGGCCGGTAACCGATGCCCAAATGTCATCAAAATCAGTCAGGGAAGCCGCTCTTTCGTCAGAAGCCTTCGTTGCAGGAGGCAAGGTTGACGTCCCGGAAGACTCGTTCTGCGTTTGGACAACAATTCCGCCAGCGGGAGTTGTGTTGTCCAGCGGAAACGTGTCTGGCAAAGCAAAGTTGGCGTCAAAGTTCCAGTCATCTGCACCCTGGCTCAGGATGGCCGTGTTAGCCTCATCGAGGCTGCCGGCCAGGTATGGAGCTTGGTAGTTATTGGAAGCCATAGAGATTGATGTTTGCGGTTTGCTAGAACGAGTCGTACTGTTTCGTTTGGTCGTTTCTAACAAGAGCCGGTTACTGTCATCGAATAATGGGACAGGTTCGCATGTTTTTATATATCACAATCCAGAGTACTCGGACTCTACACATTTCTCTTGTTTACGGCTTTGTTCTTGAACAGTTTTTTGGAATTGTCATCAAAGCAACGGAAACTGACACTAACGAGGGCATGATCATTAGAACAAGGGCTCGATCATTGGGACAAGGGATTGATCATTGAGACAACGATCGAACACCATTTTAGTCACAAAGGAAAGACGAGGGAGAGCGATGGCTCGGGCTTTGTTCCTGGCAAAGGACGAACGTTGGAAGATTCGGACTTGCCAGCTGAAACCCCGAATTGCCCAAACGGGAGCATTGGAGGGTACTATAAATCCTTCATCGGTTGTTAGTGGCCAAAATTGCAATTGAGGGATAACGTGAGATTGATGAAATAGGGGAGGTTTGAGTCAGGAGTTAACCATGTTGTTCGACATTGAGTGTTCAGAACAGGTCTGTAAGTTTCATTCATCATGCAAACCGAAGGGCGAAGCCGTGAAGAAGAAAATAAGTGACTTACCATGAATAAGGCGAGGGCATACAATATCCTGGGGCTGAAGAGATTTCCCGGACTGTAGCCATTAGAGCGGCCATCTTTTCGTGAAAGTTGACGCAGAGAATGAGCCAAGAGGGACTTTGGAGAAGACGCTTGTCTCATCCATATCCAGCATTGGATATCATCGTGGGCAGTAACGAGCTGCCATCTGCAGCAGAAGCCAGCTCTTTGTAGTGCAGTGTAGTGCGCGTATGTAGATGATGAAGCTAGTTGAAAAATTTCAAGCGAAGTGAAGTTGACTAGGAGAAGAAAAAGCGGGCACGGAGCCCGGGACAGCAAGCTCCGACCGGGAGATTGGCTGGACGTTCCCCGCTAAGTATTCCGGGGTCTGTCGAGCGCGTCTGGAACGTTGCGTTGCGTTGCCCCCCCCCTGTTAAGTACGGCGGCTATCAAGAATCTCGTATTCAGCCTCGAATCCCACGGCCGAGAATAGTACTGCAGCTTCGTAACCGGGTTCAAACACCGTATTTGGTTTTGCAGATAGAAGCTGACGACGAGTATGTTAATCGAGGACGTCAGCAATCCATCTCGGCAACTGGGCTCTTCCTTGGCCTTCAGTGGCAAAAAGCTTGACGTTGAAAGCTTCCTCAATAGGCCTATGTGTCCGAAGAGGCCTGTAATCTGTTGGGGCACGACGGCACGGCCTCGTGTGATATCTAATGACTTGGCCCGAGAGTATCCAGCTCGTGTCCGGAGTTGCTAATACACGTACAGCACCTCTTGAGAATAGAGCCGAGTGCAACATTCTGGAAAGTTTACTGTTGACAACCTCTTCGTCCTGACACCTAAGTACATAATAGGTAATGCCCTCAAAGCCTAGTCTACTAATAATAACAAGGGCGCTAATCAGGCGCATGGGAAGTAACTTCCAAGGCGGGCGCCCCCCTCCGATCCCCTCCCGCCTAAAGTTCAGTGAAGTCGCCCAACCCACCTAACCAACGGCAGGGGCTGGTAGGCTCCGTAGGGCGTCTACCCCCGCTATTTGTCAACGGGGCCGCGCACTCCGCGGGACCTGAAGCCTCCAGCTCGTAGTGCAGGTGCTGCCCGCGCAATTCGTACCTGAGCGTCCTGACACCGTTCCATTGGATGCCCGAAAAGGTTCAACCTACGTCACGAGACTCCGTGGTTGTGGCCGTGGCTGCACCTCCAATTCACCAACCGCCGCCCAGCGCCCAGCCGCATTCCTCTCTCTGATCCTCAACGGCCGCGTCTCCGGATCTCCAGATCTCCAGATCCTCCACCATGGCGGCCGAAATTACTCCCGAGCTTCAGGACAGGCTCGAAGAGCTCGATCGCGAGCTTGAGGTACGTCCTGTCCCTGCCGCCCTCCGTTGCTGCCCCACGCCACAATCCTGATGGCCTCCTCCCTGACGCCATCAAACTCAACTCTCGAGCACTCGCAGTGCTCTGGCTGGCTTCGCTGGCTTGTAATGATTGGATGAGACTGACCCGGATGTGTCTGTAGGAGGGAGATATCACACAGAAAGGGTGAGCGTTGTCCACGACCTCGTCCACACCGTCTCCGCTCTGTTCACGATCGTTGGCTAACCCGTCATCACAGCTACCAGAAACGACGGACGCAGCTGTTCTCGCAATTCTATGTCTCCTCTCCACTCCACAACGCGCCTCAGGCCGTGCCCCAAGCCGCAGAACCCCAGAGCGGCCTACGCATACACTCCCCCGACGACTCAATGCATCCTTCGGGCGATGGCCATCGCGTATCAGCCTTTGGCGCCCTGGGTAGCAGCGGCGGCCCTATCCCCGACAGCCCCAGCTCGCCCGTTTACCAGCCCGTCCTAGCATACGGCTCCGCAGCCCAGTCGTCTGGAGGCTCCCATCCTGCGACGCTCTTGATGCCCGGGGTTCCGATCAACGAGCGTGCGCTTGCCGGCCCTCAGCGGGAATCGCTCTTCCTCTCCCCAAGCCATGTCGAAACCCCTCCGGCCAGAAGCGGCACCATGGTGTCGGGCGACTACGCTTTTAAGCCCGAACAGCAGGGCGCATACGGTGGTCCGCGGCAGCAGCAGCAGCAGCAACCCTACGACGGGAGAACCACAACCCTCCTCGACTCCCAGGGTTACTTCTCCGACTTTGCGGGGCAGCAACACTATGACCAGCCCCAAACCGTTGAGTATGGAGCGCCCCAACAACGATACTCAAGCGACGCATTCTCTCCAACGGCCGCCATGGCGCCTCCCATGTTAACGGCTAGTGATCTACCGCCTCCCGAAGCCCTCGAGTACCAGCCACCCCTCGAACCCCGCGAGGTGCCATTTGCGATTCAAGACCCCCATGACGACTCTACCCCCATGTCCAAGTTTGACAACATCGCTGCTGTTCTTAGGCACAGAGGTCGAACGACGCCTAAGAAGCCAGCATACTGGGTCCTGGATGGCAAAGGCAAGGAGATTGCCTCGATCACCTGGGAAAAACTAGCCTCGAGGGCCGAAAAGGTTGCGCAAGTTATCCGAGATAAGAGCTCGCTCTATCGAGGCGACCGAGTGGCCCTGATTTACCGTGACTCGGAGGTCATTGATTTCGCTATTGCTATGCTGGGATGTTTCATTGCCGGTGTCGTGGCAGTGCCCATTAATGACCTGCAAGACTACCAGCGACTCAATCAAGTCCTGACTTCGACTCAAGCCCATCTTGCGCTGACGACCGACAACAATCTCAAAGCTTTTCAACGGGACATTGCGACCCAGAAGCTAACTTGGCCTAAGGGTGTTGAGTGGTGGAAGACGAATGAGTTTGGCGGCTACCATCCTAAGAAGAAGGACGACGTCCCTGCCCTTTCTGTTCCCGACCTGGCATATATCGAGTTCTCCAGAGCCCCGACCGGAGACCTAAGAGGCGTTGTACTGAGCCACCGGACGATCATGCATCAGATGGCCTGTATGAGCGCCATCATCTCCACCGTGCCTAGTAATGGACCTGGGGACACTTTCAACCCCTCCCTCCGAGACAAGAATGGTCGGTTGATTGGGGGTGGCGCGAGCAGTGAGATCATGCTCTCATACCTCGACCCGCGTCAGGGTATCGGTATGATCTTGAGCGTTTTGTTGACGGTCTATGGCGGCCACACAACTGTTTGGTTCGACAACAAAGCCGTTGATGTCCCTGGCCTGTACGCGCATCTTATCACCAAGTATAAGGCCACTATTATGATCGCAGACTACCCAGGCCTAAAGCGGGCCGCTTACAACTACCAATCAGACCCAATGACGACTCGAAACTTCAAGAAGGGAACCGAGCCCAACTTCCAGATGGTCAAACTTTGCCTGATCGACACTTTGACTGTGGACAGTGGATTCCACGAGGTGCTGGCAGACCGATGGCTACGTCCACTAAGAAACCCACGTGCGCGCGAAGTGGTGGCCCCCATGCTGTGTCTTCCTGAACATGGTGGCATGGTCATTAGTGTCCGAGACTGGCTGGGAGGAGAGGAGCGCATGGGCGTTCCCCTGAAGATTGACGTCGAGGAAGAGAACGATTTGGACGGAGGAGAGAAGGAAGAAGAAAAGACGGCCCCCTCCAACGGCTTTGGCAGTCTTTTGGGGGGTGGTGGAACGACAACGACCGAAGAGCGTGCGAAGAACGAACTCGGCGAGGTGCTCTTGGATCGCGAGGCTCTCAAGACCAACGAAGTCATCGTGGTTGCGATCGGCGACGAAGTACGAAAGAGGGGCTCAGATGAGCCTGGGTTGGTTCGGGTGGGTGCTTTTGGATATCCAATTCCAGATGCCACGCTCTCCGTCGTCGATCCCGAGACCGGTCTTCTTGCATCTTCCCACTCGGTGGGAGAAATCTGGGTCGACTCGCCTTCATTATCGGGTGGCTTCTGGGCGCAACCTAAGAACACCGAACTGATCTTCCACGCACGACCGTACAAATTCGACCCCGGTGATCCTACACCAAACCCTGTGGAGCCTGAGTTTCTACGGACCGGCTTGCTAGGAACCGTCATCGAGGGCAAGATCTTCGTGCTCGGACTCTATGAGGACCGCATTCGTCAAAGGGTCGAGTGGGTCGAGCATGGGCACGAGATTGCAGAGTACCGGTACTTTTTTGTTCAGCACATTGTTGTCAGCATCGTCAAGAATGTTCCCAAGATTTACGACTGCTCTGCTTTCGATGTCTTTGTCAATGACGAACATCTTCCCGTCGTTGTCCTAGAGTCAGCAGCAGCGTCGACGGCGCCGCTCACCAACGGAGGCCCGCCTCGACAGCCGGATACGGCTCTTCTAGAGTCACTAGCTGAGCGAGCCATGGAGGTTCTCATGACAGAGCATCACATGCGGCTGTATTGCGTCATGATCACAGCGCCCAATTCTCTGCCCAGAGTCGTTAAGAACGGCAGGCGTGAGATCGGAAACATGCTTTGTCGCCGAGAGTTTGATCTCGGCAATCTTCCATGCGTTCATGTCAAGTTTGGCGTGGAACACGCAGTCTTGAACCTGCCTATCGGAGTGGACCCTATGGGCGGCATATGGTCTCAGCTTGCATCAGACTCGCGTGCTGAGTTCCTGCTGCCCGCTGACAAACAGTACTCGGGTGTCGACAGACGAGAAGTTGTTATGGATGACAGAACCTCGACGCCACTGAATAACTTTTCGTGTATCTCGGACCTCATTCAATGGCGCGTAGCTCGCCAACCAGAAGAACTGGCTTTATGCACAATCGATGGCCGAGGGAGAGAAGGAAAGGGTGTCACCTGGAAGAAGTTCGACACGAAGGTTGCTGCTGTCGCCATGTACCTGAAGAACAAGGTCAAGGTCAAGCCCGGAGACCATGTGATCCTCATGTACACTCATTCCGAGGAGTTCGTCTTTGCCGTACATGCCTGCATAACGCTAGGCGCCATCGTCATCCCCCTCGCCCCGTTGGACCAGAACCGACTCAACGAAGACGTGCCTGCATTCCTGCACATTGTCGCGGATTACAACGTCAAGGCCGTCCTGGTGAACCAGGAGGTGGACCACCTTATCAAGCTCAAGGTTGTGGGAAGCCACATCAAGCAGTCTGCACAGATTCTCAAAATCTCCAGCCCCAACGTCTACAATACCACCAAGCCTCCCAAACAGAATAACGGATTGAGGGAGCTGAGACTTACAATCGACCCCGCCTGGATCCGTCCTGGGTATCCCGTCATTGTTTGGACATACTGGACTCCGGATCAGCGAAGAATTGCCGTTCAGCTGGGCCACGATACTATTCTCGGCATGTGCAAGGTCCAAAAGGAAACCTGCCAAATGACGAGCACCCGACCTGTGCTTGGTTGTGTTCGAAGTACAACGGGTCTCGGCTTCATCCACACTTGCTTGATGGGCGTCTACGTGGGCACTCCGACGTACCTGCTCTCGCCAGTCGAGTTCGCTGCCAACCCAATGTCGCTTTTCGTCACCTTATCAAGGTACAAGATCAAGGATACATATGCGACGTCCCAGATGCTCGACCATGCCATGGCTTCCATGCAAGCCAAAGGTTTCACGCTCCATGAGATGAAGAACATGATGATAACAGCCGAGGGTCGACCGAGAGTCGATGTATTCCAGAAAGTGCGACTCCACTTTGCCGCGGCTGGTCTTGATAAGACGGCCATCAACACGGTCTACTCCCATGTCCTCAACCCCATGGTTGCTTCGAGGTCGTACATGTGCGTTGAACCCATCGAACTCTGGCTAGATACCCAGGCACTTCGACGTGGACTGGTCATCCCTGTTGATCCAGAGTCGAGCCCCCAGGCTTTGTTGGTGCAAGACTCTGGAATGGTTCCTGTTTCAACGCAGATTGCTATTGTCAATCCGGAAAGTAGGCTGCACTGCCTCGACGGAGAATACGGGGAGATCTGGGTGGACTCCGAAGCCTGCGTCAAATCCTTTTACGGATCGAAGGATGCTTTCGACGCTGAGCGCTTCGATGGCCGAGCTGTAGATGGCGATCCGAGCGTCCAGTATATCAGAACTGGTGATCTCGGCTTCCTGCACAACGTTAGCCGCCCGATTGGCCCGAACGGTGCTCAAGTGGACATGCAAGTGCTATTTGTCCTGGGAAGCATCGGAGAGACGTTTGAGATTAACGGCCTGAGCCACTTCCCGATGGACATTGAGAATTCGGTTGAACGATGCCATCGGAACATTGTCAGCAACGGCTGGTAAGTGAGATGCTCTTGAGACCTTGACTCGTCGATTAACAATCCTGCAGTGCTGTCTTCCAAGCTGGTGGTCTGGTTGTGGTCTTGGTCGAGGTCAGCCGCAAGCCGTACCTGGCGTCGATTGTGCCCGTGATTGTCAACGCCATCCTCAATGAGCATCAAATCATTGTTGATATCGTTGCCTTTGTCAACAAAGGGGACTTTCCACGCTCGCGTCTGGGAGAGAAGCAGCGCGGCAAGATCCTAGCTGGCTGGGTGACTCGCAAGATGCGGACCCTGGCTCAGTTTGCTATTCGCGACGTTGACACGGCTTCACTAAACGAGATGATGAACCCCGGCGGAGAAGCAATAGATACCAGAGCCTCCATGGTCAGTGTACGAAGTGGAGGCGCGGGAGCTCCTGGCTCCAGCCTGAGGAATGTCGAGCATGCTCCTCAGATTCTGGAACAACCGGAGCACGAACAGGCGGTGGATCACCGCTTCTCCTTTGCTCCTCCATCTAGAAACAGCACGATGGGGCAGCCCGACTCGCGCGTAGCTTCGGGCGACTATTCAGGCGAAATCACACCTATGGCGGACTACCAGCCGGTAGTGTCCGCTCCTCCGGAGCCGTTGAGCCTCAGCCTCACGGAACAAGGATTCGGTATGCCTGACTTTGCGCGGTTCGGTACCGCATCGGAGTCGGAGCAAGGCCCCCTCGGGGGAGGGCATATAGCCGAGTTGCCAAATGACCAGCTGACGCCCCAGATCCGATTGCCAGGCGGGGATGGACGTGAGGACATGAGCTGGAAGAAGAGAAAGCCGGTAGGGGGAGATGAGGAGGAATGGTCAAGGAATGCCATGGCGCACATGAACCTTACGGACAACACGGACTCACGATGATTGCAGCTGTCTTGAGGAAAGCGTGGGTGTCTGGTTGGGGCAGAAACATGGATAGGAGGAGGGAGACATGGAGTTTGGTACCATAAGCAGCAGGGCGGAACCTGGAACATTTTGGTTCCAAGGACGTCCTGCTATTATCAGTTTCAATAGCATGAAGAATTGAAACTTGTTAGTTTATCGCTGGTTCAGTGCCCAATTGAAATGCTCAAGATGCTACGTAAATGTATGTACATTATAAATCCCTTCAAATGTGATTTTGCCTCTTCAACCCCCCCTCGGCTACCTCTGCCAAACATGATTGTAGTGTACGAAGTACGAATACCTGGCTTAAGAATAGAAAAATAAATAAATCAAAATAGATGCGCTTGCGGTCCAAGCTATGGTATCAGAAACGAATCATTGCAGTTCTCCCTCCTTTGCAGAGGATGTCTTCCTTCAATGCGGTAGTTCCTGACGGCGGCCGGTGTTCGTCTTTCCGGCGACGTCGGCGTGGTCCTGCAGCGTCTCGGGCGATCCGGAGCCCACGGTGCTGGCCCACACGGGGGTGGAGTCGAGCTCGGAGCGGACTTCGCGGTCCGTGGACATCTCCTGCGGCGGCGGGTGGTACTCCGAGTACGGCGCTGGCGATGGCGGCAGCGGAGGCTTGGCTTCCTCGGAGGCCATCCCGGCGCGGGCTACGCTGCGGTGGGTGCGGCGCCGGCGCCACCAGAAGAAGAGGAGCCCGAGCCCGAGCCCGATGACGCCGAGGCCTACGCCCACCCCGATGCCGGCGGCCGCGCCGGAGGAGAGCCCGCTGTGGGATGAGGAGGAGCTGGAGGTTGATGCGGAGGCTGACGATGTGGTGGACGTGGAGGCGTCGTCGGTGGAGTCCGAGGAAGAGGATGTTGCGGTTGTGGTGGTGTGGTCTGCGGTTGCGCTAGGGATCTAAGGAGAGGTTGCGGTGTAAGCCGGTGTAAGTCAAGTAAGTGTAAGTGAGACAACCCCCCGCCCTACCTTTGTGAAAGCCGTCGAGTATGCGCCATCGTCGACCTTTCTCACGCTCGTCATCAACCAATGCCTCCCGGGCATGGGGATGTCGTCGCGCAGGTCGGAGCTCATGAAGGGCGGGTTCCCCGGGTGGACGTCCATGACATAGTCGGAGCCGTTGCGGACGTTGACGAAGCGGTACGTCTGGTTCCCCCAGTCGGCCACGTCCCACATCTGGGCCCGGGTGCCGTCCGAGTCGGCCATGCACGGCTGCGTCTCGGAGTCGTCGATCTCCTTGGGGCGGCGGCAGACGGAGAGCTGCTTGAAGACGCCCGTCTGGCTGCAGCGCAGCGAGTAGCGGCCGTCGGGGCCGTCGGCGGCGGGCGCGAACTGCCAGTACTGCTCGACGGCGGCCCAGACGCCCAGGCCGCCGTCGTCGACGATCTGCAGCGCGCTGCTGAAGGCCTTCTTGTCGTAGTTGTCGACGCGGGCTTCGGTGAGCTGGTACCAGACGTTGGAGTCGAGCGTGGCGGCGTCGAGGTCGGCGGCCATGGTGTTGAGCGGTGGTGGTCCGGGGGGGGGGGGAGGTTCTAGGTCGTGACGGCGAGGGTTAGAGCATCACGATGGATAGAGCGGGAGAAGAGGATGAGAGGAGGAAGAGGGGCAGAAGGAGGAGGAGGAATCAGGATCAACAAGGCCAGAAGGCTAGGGCAGCTGGTAGGCAGGGCAAAAGCTTGGTAGGATCCCTGTTGGACGGAAGGATTTGCGAGAGGGCAACGGCACTGGCTGGCTTCTCCTTGGCGGCGTCGTTAACTATGTAGATTTGCGTAGGATCCATTGCATCTCCAGACGGGTGGAACCCCTGGATGCGGAAGGGATCCTCCTCCATCTAGGAGGGGGCGTTCCCGCTTGAGCCATTGAGTGAGATGACGATGGAGTCGATGGAGATGTTACTACGTAGTACATACGACGTACTGTATACGGTAGGGTAAGCAGGGCGGTTCCAGGTCCTGGTCATGTCAGCTCAATAACTCCAGCACTACCTGGTTTCGAGTCTTGGACCAGACACTTGGAGGGTAGTGAGCTGAGGGAACTCTAGAGTAGAGCAGATGAGTCTCTGGGTCCATCTCCTCATCGTGAACCAAGTAACAACACACAAAGACTGTCTCTCTCTCTCCTCTCTCTTGAATCCCGCCCCCATCTTCAACCCCTTGGCGTCATCCAATAAGTCAACTTACCGCCCGCCTTCCAAGGCTGAAACGGTGCATGCACCCCTGGCCCAGCCACCTCGCACTAACCAACCTGATGAGAACAGCGCCTCCCCGTGCGACACACAGCCTCTCCGAAGCCCTGCCGCTCTGTCCTGCCCCTGTCTTATCCTGGAAGTTATGTAGACTAAACCCCCCCCCCCCCCCCCTGGGAACGGCCCCCATGCTCCGGCTATTTCCAAATCGGGACTGCGCCACAAACTTCGCCCAGCAAAAAGCCCGGAATGATCTACTTCCGACTCGGATTCAATAGGTGACTGCACATGGTGGGCGGCTACGAAGATTGGGGGCCAAACCGGGATGGTCGGTGTGGATACGAGGGAAGGATGCTCCGGTCTCTAGCAGGGGGTTTTCTCTTTGCTGCTGTGGCTTTGTTCGTCCATCGCACGGTGAACCCCACAAAGACAGGGCCAAAGCCGTCAACCTTGGAATCTCGTCAATTGACATCAAGCTTTCCAAGCTCCCGTCATGACCCCGGTCATTCAACGTAGAGTACATCCTTCGCGGGATTTGGTGCCGAGTCCTTGGGCCAACTCAACTGTACTAGCTCCGTGTTTATCGAATATGTTAATGTGTTGTAACTTGTATGCTAGGTTGTTACAACACCAGGCTTAAGAACCTGTTCCGTCTTCTGGTTTCCAGCTGCTTTTACCCCCCCCCCCCCCAGTCCATTGTGGTTTACACGCTCATCCAGGCCAGTAGTGATATATCTCTCCTACTCTTGCGAAACTGCAGAGAGCAAACACGGCCAGAGCTCCCAACCTATCGTATACAAGGGCGTCCTCTTCTTATCAAGCGCCGAACCAGCCTCTACTCAGCTATCGAGCCCTCTGACTCCTTTCCATGTCTGAAAGCGCCTTCTTTACAATCCCCTCGGCTTCCGCGATAACATCGCTGCCTCTGCGCCAAGTGTACAGTTTAACGCCCAGTCCGTCGAGCTGCTCGTGAGCCACGGCCAGGCGGCGCCTCCACAGTTCCAGCTTCTTGTTCACCACCTGCGGACCCAGTTTCGGTGACCCCGCGGGCGTGTTCCCGTCCGATCGGCTGCCTGATCTCGTCGCCGCAAATGGGGGTGGCAGCGTGCTGGGCGGGGGCAGAGGCTCATAGTCGACATCTAAATTTGATGTCTGCGACCTTCTCGGCGGAAGAGCTGGCAGAGCTGGGCTCGACGCAATGTGAGATGGAGTGCCTCGGCGCCGAGGCGGAGGGGGTGGTGGGCGCTCCCCGGTGGTGTTGCTGGCCGCAGATGCAGCCTTGTCCCACTTCTGTGCTGCTGCAGCACTTCGTGGTATCTTCTTACTGCTCCTCAAAGACTGCTGAGAAGAGTTCTCAAGCTGCGACAAAGGATGTGGTGTGGGGGCCTCCCTGATTTGAGGAACAGGCTTCCTAGGTTGAGGAGGACGCGGCTCATCAATCGCCCAGGAGCTTGCTCGCGATATCCCTCCCTGCTTGAGATCTGTGATGGACTTTGCGCTTCGCAACGCTGCCGGCTTGGCAGGTCGCGGTGGCGGTGCTTTCCGCGCACTAACATCGGGCGTGCTCATTGTCCTCATTGTGTTCGAGTTGCGAAGCTGGGCTAGGGCAGCCGATCGGTCGACTTTCGTCTCCTCTGGTTCGCTCGAAATGTCGATCAGTGTTCCCATGGCAGGCCCAGCCGACAGCTTCCTCTCACGAGATCCGGCAGATATCAAACTCGATTGGCTAGCGTTGCTGACGGTTTGATCAAATGTCATGCTCTTTTTGCGCGAGAAACCATAGCCCGAATCAAAGAATGGTTTTTCCTCCGGTGTGGTTACATCTCGGATGAAGACTGCCAGGATACGGCCAGGGTTCGCCAACGCTAGATCGGTATATACTTCCAGGTCGGCCTCGCCACTGTCGCCCACAAGCAAGAACTTTCGCTCGGGAAAGTCTCTCATCAGTCGGTTCAAGGTGGACTTCTTCCTCTCCGCGACTGGCTCAAAGATGCCCTGGAGCATTCCGCTATACTGCTTCAAGTGGAGGGATCCGGGAGGGAGGCCAACGAGCTTGAAGTAGCTTGCCAACACTGGGTAAAGCTGCCAGGGGCTGTTTGAACAGTAATGCATGCTGACACCGAGATCATGCATCCTGTTGAACCATTCCTTAACTCCGTCAATCGTGAGGTCAGACAGGTCTCGGATAAAGGTATTGCGGAAGATTTCTTTGGCACCGCCAACAATGTTGGACCTCTTGACAGTGTCATCAACGTCGCTGATGAGGCTGACTCCGTAAGGCTCGGTAATCGTGATCTCCTGGGTTGCCGACAGATCCTCGTTGGCCAAAACCCTGACATGTGTCGGCACGAATTCGAGTGCTGCCCGGATGGCAAAGTGGCCAGCGTCATTGGTCATAACCGTCCGTGACTGCGAGCTGGTATCGTTGTAGAAGAAAAGGGTGATCGGGAGCGCAACCGCGGGATTCGTCATGAATGGCGATATTCGGGCCATGAGGTTCGCGTTGGCAGCTGACAGCTCAGCTTCACTGAGCTCGTTGGTGCTCGACGAAAACGTCCTGGCTGGCATTGTCGGGCTGGTCGGCGCCGAATCTGGAGACTGCTTCCCGCTACGAGTTCTCGGGGGATACACGCTCTGAGCGTCATCGCCATCTTCCGGGGGCCTCTCGCTGTAGCCTCCCCGGTAGGCGACCTGTTTCTCCGCCTGTCCCAGGCGTTCGATCCGCGCCGCCTCGTGAACAATCTTCTCTTGCTCACGCAGGTCCTCGGCCTGGCTAGTTGGTGGAGGCATTGCAACATTAGAGCTGTAACCCTGATCAGCCCTCGGAGCCGGGATTCCGCTGAGTTGCCGTGCGAGGCCGATCAACATCCGGTTTCTTCTCGTCATGGGTCCCGTGTGGGGAGAATATATCCATCCTCGGACATCAACATCAACGATTGCTCTCTGGTCCTCGTTCCTCTCCCATTCCTGGCGCCAGTATTCCTCGTCTTTGGCCTGTGATTGCATACCTTCTTGGCCCCATTCTTGCTTGCTATGTCGCTTCGCGTACGAGGGAAATAGGACCATCTGGTCGTTACCTTGGACTGTGATGGCCACGTCTGGAAACGCACCGGGGATGTGTATCCGGCCGTGGTTTTCGTTCGGGCCATCTAGTCCCCGCGCCCGAGTCTGCGCATATGATTCCTTGATCTCTGTAACCGCAGCTTGCCCACTCCGGTACAAGCTGCCGGCCATGGCCGCAAACTTCTTTCTCCTATAGCCGCGCTCCGGGTTACCTGGGCTCGACGGCCGGTCCGAGGCATAGCCCATCATCCCTCCCGCAGGCGGCGTTTTGCGTGCCATTAAACCCCGTGTCCGGGCCTTGACATGCTGGGGCGGCGGGTAAGCTTGTGATCCCAGCCACAGTCGCCTGCCCTGCCTTGCGACGATGTCGACAATGCGCCCCTTCTCGGCGCGTCGTCGCTGTCGCTCAACGATGTATCGATAGACCCGAGACTGGACGTTGTGTTTGAGGTACGGGAGGGTGGTGAGGTGGAAGTTGAGGAGTCGCTCGCGATAACGGTCTCGGACGGCGCGAGGGAAGAGGAAACGGAGGAGGCTCTGCTTGTGACGCGGGTGGGGACGGCCAGGACCAAACATGGGCCAGACTATCGCCGGGATTATCGCAGCCGGAGGTCAATTATATACGCCGACGGACCGAGGCGAATCGACCAAGTGCGGACGCCGTGATGCTGACTGCTGAGGAGTGGGTGGGAGTACCGCAGAGGCTCTCAGGCGGGCGTGTCTTCTGACGGGGCGGGTTCGGCGAGGTGCTCCAGTCAGAGAAGGCGATTCCAACACATGACTCCAGTCTGGCCAGCGAGTTCTGGAGTGTATGCTAGCAGTATCCAAATGTCAACCAAAGAAGATGGGGGGGAGAAGTAGATTAGGCTCGTGATCAAGGCAGACTGAGAGCGCTGGACCTCGTGCCTTACGTCATCAACTAGATATGGAGGGAGGACAGACACAAGGAGCGCACGCACCGAATACAGACATGCTAGTGGTCCAAGCTCCTCCGAGATCTACACGGTAGCTGAAGCACGTTCACGCAAAGCTCTCACGCAAAGCTCTTACACTAATTATGTAGTCTAGGCCTAAGCTTCTGCCATATTTACTCACGAGTTCGGACGGCAGCTTGTGTTATGCCAGTCTATAACGCCTGTATCAAAGCACCCTGGATATTTGTAGCCTGTCTATGCAAGAACGGCCGGCCCATGGCTTATAGACCAGTCCCTTCATCTCCGCTTGCCGCCCATCCGAGCCTTTGGCTTACCCTTGTTGGGAACCTTCTTCTCTCCTCCCTTAGCCTTAGCCTTGGCCTTGTCCTTTGCCTTGGCCTTCATATCGGCCTCGGACGTCTTGCCTTTCTTCCACCCTGAACCCTCCTCTGCGCGAAGAGCCTTGTTATCTAGCCGCTTCTTGTCCTTGCTGCTCAACTTTCCGGTCTTCTTCTTCATGGCCTCCCTCATGCCGTTCAACTCATCCTTGCCAGCCTGCTTTGACTTGCCCTTGTCGTGTTCAGACTCAAACCACGTTCGTCTAGGGCGAGCCTTGATCTCGGCTCGGTGCTCTATTAGGTTTTCACCCTTCTTGACTTGCATTTCCACGTGGGCGAGCTGCTTCTCCTCCTTCTCTTCCTTCAAGATCGCGTCGATCTCGTCTTCCATGTCATCGATCTGTGCCTGAAACTTATCGGCTTCCGTGGCTTCGATGATTCGGCTAATGACTTTGGCTTTTTGAGCCTTGGCTTGCTTGACTGCAGCCTTAACGACTTTGCGATCAGGCTCCGCAGCTAGGGTGAGAGCGACACCCTTGCGTCCAGCTCGAGCCGTACGACCGACTCTGTGGACGTAGATTTCCAGGGATTGAGGCGCTTCGTAGTTGATGACAGTATCGACGCCTTTGATATCCAGACCACGGGACGCAAGGTCAGTGGCTAGCAAATAGGACACCTTGCCGTCTCGGAAATCTTCGACACTGGCAATACGCTATCGCTCAACGTTAGCTACTCTGCTCACTTGATTTGGGAACATGTACATACCTGAGTTTGGTTCATGCTACCGTGAAGCTCCGCACAAGTCAAGCCGAGAAGACCAAAGATGATGCGAGCTCGGTGGGCGTCCTTCTTTTGACGGAAGAAGATGATGACTCTTTCGGCAAAGAGGTTCTTGCAGACATATGCCAAGTAGCCCATCCGCTTGTCTTCTCGACCCGGTCGCAAACGAACGAACTCCTGCACCAAGGTAGTGACAGTCTTCTTTTGGGAATCAACCATTACTCGAGCAGGCTTGTTCAGGCCCACGCGAATCAAGCGGTCGACGGTCGACGTCATGGTGGCAGAAAAGAGCATGGTCTGGCGTGACTTGGGGAGAGTCGTGAGAATCTCGTTCAACTCATCCGCAAATCCATCCTCCAGCATTCGATCAGCTTCATCCAGAACCAATATCTCAACAGTATTGGTATCAAAGCTAGCAGAGTTTCGCATATGATCAATAAATCGACCTGGGGTTGCGATGATGACATCTGGTCGCATACGCAGCTCAGCCTCCTGCATCTTGAGACTCAAACCACCCACAGCAAGTGTGAACTTGATATCTGTGTAGGCGGCCAGCTTTGTCGCGACCGCGTGACACTGGATGGCCAGTTCACGAGTGGGTGTAAGAATGACGACGCGAGTAGTGGCGATCTTCTTGGGCCGATACAGCAACCGCTCCAGGATGGGGACAACAAATGCACCCGTCTTTCCGGATCCGGTCACTGCACCACCGACGACGTCCTTGCCCATCAGCGAGATGGGAATGGATTTGGACTGAATGGGAGTGGGTTTCGAGAAGCCGACGGCGGCAAGACCTCGCAGAATCGGTCGAGACAGGGACATGGCCTGGAAGTTTGACGCTTCCTTCTTCTTTCCAGGCTCGACTGCTTCCTCGGGAGCAAAGAAGTCCTTGCGTTTTGCTGCTTCCTCGACATCCTCTTGCTCGTCGCCACTGGCAGCGTCTGATATGTCGTCGTCGGGGTGGCCCACCGGAGTAGCTACTGAGTCGTTGTCTGAAGCGGCATCGTCATCATCGCTACCAGCTTCTTTATCCTCGTCATTGCCCTCAGACTCCTCAGCTTCGGAATCGACGTTCATGCCAAATGCGTCGTCGGCCAACACCTCGTCGTCATCGTCGTCGAGGTCGACCTCCATATCGTTGTCCGCGTCGTCGACCTCTTCGTCAGCCTCATCGACGACAGCGTTCGGGGCTTTCTCGCCCCTCTTCTCCCGACGCCGGCGGATAATCTCCTCGATATCCACGCCCGTCTTGTCGGCGTTCATTCCCTTCTTTGCACTATCGAGGCCCCAACCCTCGAACTCCACGGTGCCCAGATCGGCTGCATTTTCGGCCAGAAACTCGAATTCCGAGTCCATGGCACCATCATCGTCATCGTTGTGTCCCCAGATGCCCTCGGGCACCTCCTCATCGTCCTCGGGGGTGATCTCCCGCTCTGCCTTCTTGGAGACCTTGGTCGTCTTGGCTTTCTTCTTGGGGGGCTGCGCAGCGACAAGCTCCTCCTCTGCAGGAGCGTCCTCGTTGTCGGAGATGGTGTGGATGAAGTCGTCTTCAATTGGCTTTCGCTTTTGTGAGGGCGCCATCTTGACGTGGATTTGCAGGCGTTTACTGCTGCTTTACAATGTCGATGAAGTTCTCGTCGGTGCTGGTGGGGCGGCCGGTCTCTATACCAGGGCAAAAATTCAAAGCTCTGTCTGGTTGCAACGCAGGGTGCATTTTTTTCTGCCGTTTCCAAATTTTGGCGGTGACAGAGGACGCTGGTATTACAGGTACTAATAGTACCTCTACGATCTGGCAGACGGGACGCGGGAAGCACGGGCAGACTTGTGGCACGTGACTTCGCCGGACAAACAGCCCAAAGTCAACATCAGGAGGAAGGCGGGGAGGGGAGATGGTCGGAAGTACGTATCAGTACATACAGCCGCCGCAAAAGCAAGGCCTCAGCAGTGGTTCCCCCGAGTAACCCCCACCACGGTTGATTGGGCGACTGGCTTGGGCTGGCCGCCAATACAATTACCTCTGGAATCAGCGCGAACACAGAGGACCTGGCTTAATTTCTCCATCCCGACTGTCCGTCTCCTTTCGCCTTTCGCCTTTTGCTGCTGCCTTGCTGCTTGCGCAATCTCTCCACCGCGTCCCTTCGGATTCACGTACCTCGATTCCATTCCTCCCTCCCTTCCTCTCTTCCTCATCCTTGATACGCCTGCATTTTTCCTCTCCTTCATCCCGCCCTATCTTCATCCGCCATCCCTTGTTCTGTTTACCCCCTCCATACAAACAAATCTTCCAAGATGGGCGAGTCAAGGTTCGCTCTCCCGTCCCCTGTAGCATCACAGCCAAGGAACCGCGACTAACCAGAACTCCTCCCTCCACCAGGCAGGAGCTTATTCAGTGGCTGAACAGCCTTCTCCAGCTCAACATCACGAAGGTCGAGCAATGCGGTACCGGGTGAGTCGACATCTAGCTCCGCCCCGCCCCCTCGCACCATCATGGCCATCATGACCCCAAGCCGCGCACGCTCCGAGCACAAACAAACACAGCAGCGACCCTAACACCATGCCAGCGCTGCTCTCTGTCAGGTCTTCGACAGCATCTACATGGACGTGCCCATGTCCAAGGTCAAGTTCAATGTCAACTCGGAGTATCTGTACATTCAGAACTTCAAGGTGCTTCAAAGTAAGCTTTTGTTTTGGCCGCTCCACCCAAGCCCAAGTCCAAGCCCAAACCGCTGACCCGCTTTCCGCTTCGCAGATACATTCACCAAGCACCAGATCGATAAGCCTATTCCCGTGGCTGCTCTCGTCAAGTGCAAGATGCAGGACAACCTCGAGTTCCTGCAGTGGACCAAGAGGTTCTGGGACCTCAACTTCCCCGACCACGACTACGACGCCGTTGCCCGACGAAAAGGTGGTGCCCTCCCTCCCGGCGGCGGTGGCGGTGCCTCTCGACCCGCTGCCGCCACTTCCGCCGGCGCCCGCCGCGGAGGAGGTACTCCCAGCGGTGGCACCCGCGTTGCCAAGGCTGCCGGCCCCGGAACTGCCGCCCTCCAGCAGGAGAACGCGACTCTCAAAGAGACGGTAGTCGGCCTCGAGCGGGAACGGGACTTCTATTTCAGCAAGCTTCGCGATATCGAGCTTTTGATTCAGCAGGCTGTCGAGGAGGATCCTGAGATTGACAAGCAGGAGGATGGATTGATCAAGCAAATCCAGCTGATTCTGTATTCGACTGAGGAAGGCTTCGAGATCCCCGCCGAGGGTGAGGCTCTAGACGATCAGGAGACCTTCTAGGCCTACGATGCATCATTTGCAAAAGTTGTAATGAACGCGACCATGAGTGTGCTGGATTGGAGTGTGGTATCTGGAGGAAGCAAAAGGACTTGGACTGGGGTTGCAGCCTCGTATCCTGGGACTGCATTGGACGAAAGAAGAGCGATGAAAGGCACTAGAAGCGATGCTTTCTTGTCACGGAGACGCTTGGCGGCTTCCATAACGGGCAACGTTGATCTTGTTGGACACTTTACTTGTGATGAACATGCAGCTCTTGGTGTGATTGTAACTGGGGCTGGATGGGGATAGGTTGATCCCTCGCTTTACTCAAAACGAAACGTTAAATTCACCAAGCACGAGATGATGACGAGGCAATGTGAGATATTTCAGGTTTAATTTATGGCTGGAGATAACAGGCGTGCTGCTCGCGGCTTTGGCGGTCCAATCTCAAATGAACAACCTTGGATAAAATCGAGGAATCGTATCTTTCAGATCCAACATCATTGGATATCCATGTGATACTTCATCATGTTGCTGGAATTGACACCAATCCCGTGGTTTCTATGGTATTCTGGCATGCTTCATATCACGACGGGGAATCGAATCTACTGATTACTAGGCACTCGTTTACAAGTACTCGCTCAAGAGCATAATCAGTACCTAGAAGCAAGCATTATTCTGTCTTCCTTGTATAAATGCCTGACTTGAGGAAGCATAGTCCACTCAAGAACTATAGATCAAGCAATCTGAAAATCATGGTACCGTAGACTGTTGCTTTGATGGAAATGTCCATGTAGGTATACCGTGATTAGGCGCAGACGCATAAAAGCTGTGGTGTCATAAATGAGAAGAACCCTCACCGAACTTGCTGATATACCGGATCGCTATTACATTTTGGAGGCAAACATCTAGTATGATAGATTGGAATAACTGTGCGGATGAAATGTCTGATTCAACTATAGTCGTTGCCTCTCCAGAATCATATCACTAGTTTATTTGGTTTGCATTAGTGACACAGGGTGGGCAGCTTGCGATGAATCTCGTCTCTAGGCCTGCAAATCATGAAAGTAGCACATAACAAAAAGAATACCGCTATGAGATTAGTGAAGAAGACGCAATGCCGCATTCTACGGACAAAAACTCTCTGACGCTGTTTGCACTGATCGTTGAGTTGTGCCGTGTTTTTATCATTGCATACTGACCACGCATGGGAGCTCGCTGAGGATCGGCAGAGCCAGACCGAGTAAGGTAATGCGAGGTTGCCTCGAATGATTTCAGTGGGAACTGGCTCGCACCTCTTACTTGGATGTTCGGGTTTATTTCTCGAACCGTTGATAGAAACAAGACCAAAACCAGGCCACACGACCTCGTCCAGCTGGGCAGAAGGGTCACGTGCTCGTGCTGTCTAGTTCTGGAAACTGATGAAGTGATGAAGATAGAGATCCATGGATGGAACCCTGAACCCCTTCGTTACAGTTTAGTGGCTGTGGTAGTGAGGTAGGTGCCCACTTAAGCGCTTAAGCAGCTGGCGACGCCCAGGCTGCAGGGCACGCTATACCGCCTACGACTCCACTGGACCAATACGTCAGGCACCTGAGCGTTCTAGGACCGAGCTTCCATTCTTGTGAGCCCGTGATGACGCATTCATCACCATACTCGCCCAAGAACCTCGATTGCTCATCCATCTGAACCCCGTTCGACGCTGCTTTGCACACGAAAAGCCCGATATCATTTTGGCACACTACGTCGAAACCTATTCACAAACACTCGCTGACAACAACTCGAGGAGGACACGGGGAACAAGGGAGACTACAAACCATGGCACCGCCGCCCGAGATCGCGATCCCTTCTACGAGTGTCTCCGACGAGGGCTCATCGAAACCCTACACCCTCTATAACATCACCCTTCGACTTCCTCTTCGGTCCTTTGTCGTTCAGAAGCGATACTCCGACTTCGACACCCTCAACAAGACCCTCGTCGAGCAGGTTGGCACTGCACCCCCTGAGCCGCTGCCCGGCAAGCACTGGCTCAAGTCGACAGTCAACTCGCTCGACTTGACAAAAGAGCGCCAGGCGGGACTAGAAAAGTACCTGCGCGGGATCGCAGAGTCTCCTGATCGCAGGTGGCGCGATACGTCAGCCTGGAGAGCGTTCCTGAACCTGCCCAGCTCAAGCACGACCAACTCGGCGATTTCGGCCGGGGGGAGGGTGAAGAGTGCCGCGGTCGGAGCGGCGGATCCAGGAAATTGGCTGGATATCCACAGAGACCTCAAGCAGCGCCTGCACGAAGCTAGACAGTGCCTGTCGAGGCGGGATGCGGCTGTGGACAGCGGGAACTCGACGGCAGCGGCGGAGGCGGGAGCAGCGGCCAAGAAGGTCCTGGTGAAAGGAGGAACGTTAATTGCCAGCTTAGCAGATGGACTGCGGAGAATGCAAGAGTCCAGCCGGTTGGGCGAGGGAGAGCTGCGCCGCCGTCGGGATCTGGTCTCTCAGGCTCGCATAGAGCGCGAGGGGCTAGACAAGCTTTCCAACAGCATGCCGAGCTCATCATCGACCTCTGGACGGGGGTCCGCGACCCAGGGCCAAGCGTCCTCTTCCGACAAGGCTGTTCTTTTCAAAGGCGGGCGGCCTGGCGGGCGTGTATTGGGGTCTACAGCAGAGACGGACAAGACGCGGGAGCTGGACAATCAGGGTCTACTACTCCTGCAGAAGCAGGAGATGCAGCAGCAAGACGCGCAGGTCGACCAGCTTTCTGTCATCATCCGACGGCAGAAGGAGATGGGCCTGCAAATCAACGAGGAGGTGGAGCAGCAGACGGAGATGCTGGACAGGATGGACGAGGACGCCACGCGAATCCAGGCCAAGCTGAAAGTGGCCAACAACCGCATCAGGAAGATGTGACTGTGGTCGCTGGGCCTACTGGTAAAGGTCATCCTCACGGGGGTACAAGTGTTGGTGTGGTGGCTGTGGATGATGAAGTCAGTCATGGATGGCCTCTCGTGGGTTGCGGATTTGGTCACCCTCCTCGTACAGCGAAGCTGAAAGCGTTTGGTGGTGGACTCTGTATAGAGCGCATGAAGTATCTGGGACGGGTCATTGCGATTTATCTCTTCACGAGGATTGTTGGACTTTGCGTGTATCGGGTTTCATAGGTAGCGGATAAGTAGATAGCTTTTGATTCTTCTTACATGGGAGGTGTTACTGACAGCCTGCTTGCTTTTTGTAGTATAGTTACTTGGAGACGACGATTATAAGTATTATTTGTGTGAGGGCTGCACACTTATTATTATGACTAAGCTCGTCCTGAGTCTTGAATTCAAGTTGAGCTTCTTCTACTAGGCTCGCTGCTCCTGTTTGGGAGTGTGGGAGTGTATCCTTAACAAAGAAGAGCGGGGACGGCCATCTCAGTACCCCGTACGAAGTACACACTCTGTTGTCTTCTGCTACCAGAAAGGAACGGTTACCCATTGCTATGGATCAAATCTACTATGTAAGCGGGGAAGACAAGGTCGCGCAACCAGCAGGTCGGGATCGGGATCGGGAGACCCAAGCCTGGAAGAACTAAACATGGAAGACGCCGTCATCCTCGACAAGACGGCATCGCGCCGGTCCGTCCCACGTGTGCTGTGGTTGCGGAGGAGAGATAATAACGGCGATGACAACACCAATGCCGAACAAAGACCAGACGGGCGGGACGGGATGGATATGCAAGGTACCTGCGTACCGCGCTCTGGCACAGACCGGGTACTTGGGCGGTACATACATCCTGCGCATGGCATACCCCTGTTCGTGTCCAAGTAATTCAGAGAGCAGAGAGAGAGAGCACCTCATCTCTCCTGCGACCGGAATTTCCGGGGTACGAAATACTCTCAATTGCACAGCCCTCGCAACATAATAACGCGTTTTGGATAGGGGGCAGTACAGCTATGTCTACTGATATGGTGTTTGGTCTCGGATCTTCCCAAAACCTTGGGCGAGTGGAGGACAAGCTGGGCGAGAGAAATACCCGATTCTCCTCTCAACAGCCAGCCAGCCAGTCAGTACATACACAAGGTACTCACCTCTCTTGGAGTCTTCAAGGCGGAGCCCAGGCTACGTCACTAGCCGACGTCTCGCCACTGGTCTGGGTTAGGCTACGTTTTGCTGCGGGTTGCGGTGTGGGTTGCGGGTTTGGGTGGCAGGGTGGTCGATCACACCCACCCGTTGCTAGGCAACGGGTCTGGGCAAATGACTCCAATTTCCAATCACTACCCTGCCCTGAGCAAAGGGCCCATGCCCCCTTGGGAAAGGACGATATCCCTCCGGAACAGGACGACATTCTCCCGCGGACGGGACAGGACAGCTGGCGTCTTTTTCTTGTGTGTGTGCGTGTTTTTGTGTTTTGTTGGAGGGGGAGGCGATCGTCGAAGTGGTGATGGCATGCTCCCCCCAACCCCCCTCCTGGCGCGGTCTATTGGAGACGGAGTTGCCACGCAAGAATGGTGGGAGGCGGATGGATGGTCGGTGATGCTCGTTCGCGCTGTCAATGTCAATGTCAATCCCACCCCACCGAGACGCTGAGAGGTTGCTGGACAGCCGGCGCTCTGCGGTGGAGCTGCTGGGCGGGTTGTCGTTGTGACCCATGGCCATCTCACCGCCTGGGTGTGTGGAAACAGCGCGTCGCAGTGCAGCATCGTGGTGCCGTGTGTTGTGATTTCGCGAGGTTGCTCTGGGACACCGAGATTTATGTCTTGTTCGCGACTTGGAGAGAGGTAGTGGGGGATCATCACAGGGGGCATTGAGGTGTCATCCTACCCGTTGAATAATTAGTCGGTTGCATTGCAGTGTTGTGGCACAGGTGGAGGTAAGGGTGTCTTGTTGAGCTGGACGCTGAAAAGACCCAATCAGATTACACGGCAAATTTGCAATATCAGACTTTGTTAATGTGTCTTCGTGTGATATCCGACCACGGAATTAGACGCACCTCTATTTGAATAACCTACACCTCCTAGCTGAATCAGGGAAAGTGCGGTCCCACCCAAATTAGGTGCACGCCTACTCCTCAGTCTTCCGCCAACGCCCCCAACAACAGCTTCAGCTGGAGCACCAGTTTCTATCAACAAAGACCCACTTTTTTCATCGCGCTACGCGTATCAACAACAACAGACCCCGCTTTTACACGTGAGCAAGCGAATCAAAACCTAGTGCCCCACTTTTACGAATTTTCAACAAATCAACGCCTGCATGAGCCCCACTTTTCCTGCACGTGCCTGTCATCAACAATAACAACACGTCGCCCGCGCCCGCGGGCGCGCGAGAATTCTTCCACCTTCACACACACAACACCACCTTCCTACGCTTAATTCCGCCCACCTTCCTACCAAATCATCGCTATTACAAGCCTTCCAACAGTCTTCACGTTGCTATTATGGATGGCCTATTTTCTACGTTTTTTTCAGCCCCAGCGCCGCCGTTCCTACCCTCAATCGCCCCGGCGGCAGCCCCGGCGCCGCTGTTGATGCCCTCAGTCGGC